>JAVDBV010048234.1:0-13346 GCA_032619315.1 Piper longum | reverse complement strand
CCGGCGCGGTGGTTCGCTCCAACCGGGCCCACGGCCAGCCTCGGTGTCAGCACTGGGTAGGGGGGAAACGTCAAGGAGGTGGTGAGGGTGGTCGTCGACGTCACGACGGTGGCGGCGTGGCCCGGACGGCAGAGAATCGACAAGAACCGGTGACGGTGTCGCAAGGCAATTTTGGCGTCGTGGCGGCGAGCGGTGGTCGGGGCGACACGACAAGAGCATTGTGTGGCGGTGGGACGTTGATCGGCAGTAGGCCGGAGTCGACAACGGCGGTGTCGGGAGTGGGGGAGAAAAACACCACAATGGCAATCTCGTAAATAAATATTGACTCGGTACCTACTCGAGTCAAAATAATAACTACTCGTCATAAACTCTAAAAAAATCTAGAAAAATCGGGAAAAATCTCATAAAACAAAACAAACAACATAACATCAATATGACATGCTCTATAACTAATAACCCACCCTAATTACCCCATAACGCGTCCTAATGTGTTAATCAGCCTAAAACTATTTCTACGATCAAATCAATAAAAAGAAAATTACTGCATACTTTCATATATTTTGATAACTCATCTCACATCATCTCTTTGACGTTATCATCATATATTCAGGTATACGTGACTCTCATCGCTCATAATTCACACTGATCTCGACTCAACGTGCGGTCTATGAACTGACTCGACTCGAACCAACGGTTGAACTGACTGGTTCGCTATAATAAACCCTGACTCGAGTCACGGGTTTTACAACCTTCCCTCCTTATAAAAATTTCGTCCTTGAAATTTTAGATTAAGGAGGCTTCACTCTAGTAGCTATCTACTAAATTTGAAAGCTAAAGTGAGATGCGTGCATACCTATCACATTTTTAGTATCCTTCAGTGCTTCAGCAATTGTGGCCGTGTCCGTCCCCACTGTCCATGATTGTACCGAGGTAGACTGTACTGCTAGTGGTGTTGTTTGCATTCCTCTCTGATTCAAGGCCTACTGTTCTTGTCCTGTCATGACACCTATCGTCCCTCTCTGATTCAGACCCCTTTGTTGTTGTCTTGGTGGTTGTTGGTGCCTGCCTCCCTCTCCTTGACCTTGGCCCTGTTGGTCTCTCTGCTGTGGTTGCTGCTGGGAAACTGGGAGAGCAAGCCTCTGGGGAAGTGTTGGGAGTGTCATCTATTGGGTCTCACTAGTTGGACAAGTCGCAGCTCTATGCCCTGGTTGACCGCAATTATAGCATACTCTAGTACCTATTCTGCAATATGCGGCTCGATGTCCTGACTGACCGCAACTATAACAAACGTCTGCGCCTGCTCTACATTCACCCCCATGATTGTAACGACCCGCCATTTTTCACAATAGTATGGGCCTAGTTGGCCGGGTGTTACTTAAAAATCAAACCACAAGTATGACTCATTCAAAGTAAACTATGTTTTAAACAAGACATAATAATAATTGTCCCACAATCTTAGACCGTTTCCCATAGCCACATTTATAACTCAAATAAATAAAAATGAAGTCAATGCATTATCATTTTCTCCAAAACTTGGTTCGTAAAAAATCCACCAACCCCGCTCTCAATCTATGCCAGTACCTGCACACCTGCGGAGGCAATTTCGCATTAGTGATAAAACCACTAAGCCGTATAATCAAGGAAACAAGTCAAATATACTCCCTATTCCAAAGTCTTTTTATTATGCGGGGAGGCACTCCACTACACTCCTATTATTATTATTATTATGCGGGGAGGCATTCCGCCACATTCCTGTTATTATTATGTGGGGAGGCATTCCGCTACACTCCATTAATTATCATGAGGGGAGGCATTCCGCTATACTTCATTTATTATTATGCAGGGAGGCATTCCGCTACACTCCATTTATTATTATGCGGGGAGGCATTCCGCTACACTCCATTTATTATCATGCGGGGACGCATTCCGCTACACTCCATTTATTATCATGCGGGGAGGCATTCCGCTACACTCTATTTAGTGATATGCGGGGAGGCATTCCGCTCAATCCATTTATTATTATTTCAAAAAAAAACATTTCGGCCCCGTGTCGGACTTAGTCAATTCCTTGACCCCGGTTGCACACGGTGCATAATGGTCGAATCTGGGCTCAGGCCGATCAGGGCTGCCCGAAGGGAATACACAACATTTCGATAATTATATGGACCTGGTTTGTAGATAATATCGTACTGCGCATGATCCTAATCTAAATGAAAATATAAAATTATACATAAGTATAATTTTATTTGCATAGAAAATGCATGCATTACATGACTAATATAACTATAAAATTTCGTCAATCTATAATATGCTACATTAAATATTTAATTATGTGACATAATCATTTAAGTCATTCATCACATTTTAAGTTAATTATCTAAATTATAATTCTCCCTTGACAATTAATAAAATAATTATTAATTTACAACCACGAATTTAATTACTATTTTTGGTATATTCTTTAACTAATTTGTATTATCCTAATTTAAGGATATTCTTAATTCAATTATTTTAATTTATTTAATTTAATAAAGGTTCTATTTTTATAAGATTATAATTTATCAACTCCTAGATTTAATTTAACCGCTTGTAACAAGCCGATTAATTATTGACCATCTATTATTATCGTAATTTAATTAATTATTGTAATTTAGTGTAATAATTTATTAATTTATTATTTTAGCCACTTAACTCGCATCTCATTAAATTAATTATTTTTAAAGATTTATTTTGAGTTGATATTATTTTTTAACTCGAACCGGTGTTGAGTCAACCCATATTTACGAAACTGCCATCCTTTGCTTCCCCAACTTTCTCCAAGACAGAGCTGTAATCGGGTATTTTTCGATGCACTGTTCCTCGCCGTCCAACCACCACCGGCCAAGCCACCACAGTAAATCGACTCACTTCCGCACCGTCTTTGATTCCGACCAGGACCTTTGGCCACTTCTGTCGTAATTTGCCCACAATCATCTCCCGAAGTCATCATTTTGATCACGGTCGCGACTGCACTTCGTTCGCCTCCGGTCGGCGTCAACCGCCGTCGACTGCCACCGACCAGCTCAGCTGTGCTTCCACGTTTTCTACCTTACCTTACCCGGCCACTTTCCGGTCACGGCAGCGCCGGAATCGGTCGATTACAACACTTTCTTCTATTTCTGCCGCCGGCCATTGCATCGCCAATTCCACCGCCGACGAGCTCCGCCGTTCCGACCAGATGGTCGTCCGGGAAATCTCGACCCTTGAGGGACTTTTCCCAACCAGATTGCAACCCAATCACTATTCCGACCGGTCGGATTTCTTAAACCACCGTCGTCACCACTGTTCATGTCGCCAACTTTGTCTCAAACTTCCGGCTTGTCGATCATGAACGACTTAAAGTTTGTATTTTTAGTTTAATTCTTTTCTTTCTCATCGATTTGAGATTTATTTGTTTCTTATTGATTTAAGACTTTAAATCTCATTTTTTTATCAATTTTTATTGTTAATTTAACATATGCCATGCATGGAAATGAAGAAGAAGAAGGGAAGAAAAATTACCCGAATAAGGAGGAAGACGGTGCCAATCCGAAGGAAGAAATGAGGATGACGTCCCCCTCTTTTTATATCCTTTTTATAATGATATAAAATGACGGCTAGGGTATGTGGAAGCACCCTTTCACCGTAATACTTTTAACCGGGTGATTGGGTAATCAACATGATTCACTTAACCATTTAAACGATTACACGATATGGTTCACTTAACCGGTTAAATGGGTACATAGTATGGTCCACTTATCTGGTTAAATGGGTAGATCATGCTTAATCAGCTAACGATAATTATTTTTTAAAAATAAATTTTCCCCATGTTCGATTCCACCGCGTCGAACGTTATTATTATTATTTTTTTTCCTGGTCTTTACAATGATGACATCGGCAAGTCTAATAGAAGGTGCTCTATAGCTCTGAACTTGACCATCCATGGCCCTCATAGCAAGTGGTGCATCAACTCGACATCTTTGTTGTGCTCCTTGCTCTAGCTAATACGGCCTCAGATGTTGTTGCCCTTAGTTAATATCCTAGCGTAGTCGCATAACAATAACTAGCTCTGCCTCGCTTGCAGCTCTAACGACATCCCCGAGGGTAGCAAACTTCCTGTCCAAATAAGCCATCCTGATCTCGTGATGGAGGCCTTCATAAAACCATTTTTCCCTTCTTTCCTCATCTCGTATTGCGCCACTGTCATGGGACCTTACCTCAGGGTTTGGAATTCCCGCTCCTTCCTCTTCCTGACATTTGGCAGAAAGTACTTTCTGTCAAATTCCACTCTGAACTCCTCCCAAGTGATGTCCTTGGGTTGTCGGTGAGCAAATGTCAAATTATGTACCAAACTCCACCATATCCTAGCTTCGTCCTGGAATGCCCCTATGATGATGCATACTCGGTGCTCCATGGGGCATGCCATAGTGTCAAACACTCCAATGGCTGATGATATCCACTGGAATGCTTCCTCTACGTCCGAATTACCAAAGAAGGGTCATCCACCATTCTTCACGAACCTCTCGTACTGCCACAATTACAGATTCCTCGTATCCACTGACCTGTTAGATCCTTCACCTCATTCATGCTATGGAATTTGCGATCCAATACCTGCAGGTACTCTGTCAAATCCTACAATTCCGCTTCCACCTACTGTCTGTCTGCTACCTACTATTGCGGGTCCACTCACATCTGGTCCCATTCTCACTTAAAAGTCTTCCTTATACTTAAGAATTTAGAACAATACTTCCACATCACTAATCGTATCAAATTAATTACTATATGGTTAGAATGTTCTTAATCAATATCACAATTTATTAAATTTTTAAAATTTAGCTCATATAAATTTTCAAGTCAAACAAAATATAATCAATGTTTATAAACTTTAAAGTAATCTTTAACATCAAAATGTAATTCAATATTATATATTCTTGAAAAACAAAATATTCTAGTAGTTGATTTTTTATCTAATGTAGCTCACCTATATAAAAAATATATACAAAAGAGTTAATTACTTATAAAAATATTTTACAAATATTAGAAGAATAAAAAGTAAATATAACATTCTCGCATGCTCATTATAATCATGAAGATGTTGGTGTAAAACCCGTGACCCGAGTCACGGCTTTATAATCATTAGCCAATCGGTTCAACCATCGAATCGAATTAAATATGTTTCAGAATATGTATAGTGGGCCAATGTCAGTCACATGTATGAGTTATGAGGGTTCAAGTATACTCAAGTATTCGATGATAGTATTAGATACGCATGAACAAAATGAGTTATCAGTAGATATGAGAATATACAGTTGATGATTTTACATTATTTCTTCATTTTGTGACACTAGTAATAGTTTAGACCGAATGACGCATTAGGACGCATTGGATCGTATTCGGGTGGGTTATTAGTTATGGAGCATGTCATTATAATGTTGTAGTATTTTTTTTATTTTATGAGATTTTATCCTATTTTTTGAATTATTTTAGGACTTAATACGAGCTAATTATTATTTTTACATGAGTAGGAGTCGAGTTAATATTTATTTAGGAGTTTGCCGCCGGAGTGTCTCTTGTTCACTCCCAACACTTCTCTTCTCCATACCCTAGCCACCCCCCATATGGGTCCCCACCGTCGCCGCCGTGGACGCCGCCCCGCCATGCCGCGCCGACCAACCCCGGCCACAGTCTGGCCACCACGACGCGGGAATCACCGCGCGATCCCATTGCTATTTTTGGCGTGATTCACCGCCGTCCCGGCCACGTCGCCGCTACCGTGAGGCTGACGACCACCCCCTAGACCTCCTCGACATTTCCCATCTATCCAGCGTCACTGTCGAGGCTGGTCGTGGGCCTGATCGAAGTGATCAACCGCCCCGGCCGAACTCGAGACCGCCGCCGGCGGTCATCGCCACCGCGGCCACCCTTGTCGTCACTACCATTGGGATGAGCTCATAGAGACGGTGCCACCCTTACCCCCGATTGCCCCTCCGGAATAGTAGCCGGAAAACCACTGGAACAGTAGCCGGAAAACCACTGAACCCGACGGAAAATCGGATTCGCTGGAATTCGATAGATCTTATGCGGAGCTCATCCAGTCGAACCCGATCGAGCTTCAAACCCCATCGAGTGCTGAATCCGAGGCTCAAGAAGCACGACGAAACCCTAGCCGTCGCCAATTGTCGACGACACTAGATATAATTACCGCTATTTTGATTATTTAAAGTTGGTGATTGTTAGCATAGCATGTTAGGATTGAGTAATTGTCATAATTAATGCTTAATTATGGATGAAACGATAAGTTGCATGATGTGATTAATAGCGAATATATGTTAAGTGATCTAATAAGGTAACTTGATCTGAGCATGTTATGTGATTACAATGTAACTCAGAAAACACGATAAAATTGGAATGACTAGGATAAGTTAGAATTATTTTCACATTTATAATTATTTGATTGTTGATGGATGTTGTGTGCATTGTGAGTGTAATGGTTATGTCGAATTGATGCATCATTTAGATAGGGAGCATTAGCTTCTAGATTTGATATGTAGGTACGGAGTAGGAGCTCGCCGCCTAGGCGCGTGGACACACTTGGAGCTTCTACCATTTCCGTTTAAGACTCGTTCTCTGTTTTACGCTATTCTATCGTGTTTTGTTTAGCACAGGAAAGAAGACGTGTCGAGTTGTATTTTATTGAATCCCACTCTACACGGGTCATTTAGCCGATCACATTTTCGGATTAATAACCATCGAGGATGAGATCCCTCGAGTATGTTTTTGAAATTCAGATCCAGCTCACAATGCCTTCGGGCCTATTTTATTAATCCCAACCCAGACCTACATATGTATAGTTTTCATGTTTTCAGTTAAAGATGGAATGAGGGATATCGATGGCCATGTTTTCCGATAGGGCGTGTGCTCGTCAAAATGGGCTCTGAGCTTGGAAGAGCCCACTTCATTCCTGAGGGGATCATGACAACTCCATGTTTGGGTTCCTCACACCTCAAGAACATGGTAGCTTACAGGTACTATTGAATACAGCGCATGTTCGAACTTGTGGTTCAAAGGGTACTGAAGGTGATTGCCTGAGAGTACTCGGTCTTCGCGCTCAAGGTCAGGAGTAATATGGAGGATGCAGAGAGTTAAGATGAATGAGAATGAAATTGACGAAAGAAGCCATAGATGTAATGGCCAAGAAAAGAGAATGATATGGAAAGGGGACGCTGCGTTTGAGGGTGATGGCTCTTATTAGTGCCCTTGTGAGAATTCTTGAGGAAGTATATGATGTTTTTATTCAACAAACGGGTTAGCTCTCTTGTGCCAGTTTGATATTAGTTATTTTGTAGACCAGTAGCACTCGTTACTACGGCTTTTTATAATATATTTAGGTGATGTGCTTGATCGGATGTGTTGGCTTGGATGGAAGAGCAGTGAGGTCTCTTGTGAGAAAATTTAATATTTTTTTTATGATTTTATTATATTAATATTGATGTGAGAAAATGCTAAGAGATGATAATATGTTGTGATTGAATGTTATGACATGATAATATGACGTGAATTATGAAGAGAATACATAGGTGGGCCGAAACCCAAGCTTCAGAATGAGTATACATTTGATTATATTATATGTGAATGAAATTGTTGATATATGCATATATGTTTGTATATATATTATTTTGACAGGACAACCCTAATTGCACTTTTAGGGAAAATTTTGTTCATTTTTATTTAGAATTTTTATTAATTTTAATTTAACTGTGTTAGTGTGTAAATTTATTTTCATGTCATCCATATAGTAGCATGTTAAGTTTTTATATATTCATCCATGTACATAGTGAATCATATCTTCATCTTCAGATACCAAGATTAGATCTGAACGAGTTAGGTTCAAGTTAGCCGAACTAACCGGGGCATGTAACATTTCAGTTCGTTTCACAAGCGTGGATCTGATTTGGGGTGTTACGGTTAGAATATAATCTTCATCAACAAAATCATCAATATCTTCCTTTACTTCAAAATTCATTGTTCCAAATAATTTTATGATGAACTTGGTTGGTTCTCTATAAGTAAAAAATATACTAGCAAAAAAAGAATATATGTTAAAAAATATATCAAAAATAAAAAATGCATGGATATAAATATAAATTACCATTATGTTCACTCCTCAACCTATTTTAGGCATATATAAAAGTTTCAAGTATTGTTGAGTTCAAATTATTCCTATTTGAGGTAACCGGATATTCTTAAATATTAAATGTCAATTCAAAGGCCACAGTGGACATAGAAATGATTAAAACAATTAGAGCAATTTTTCTCAAAATAATATATTTTACTATATTCAATCTCTACAATGATAATATATTAAATTATTTATCTATTCCATCTACAAAAAGAATAGTTAGTTTAACTAAATAATTTTTTAAATCAGTTCATATTGGCATTTTCGATAAACATTCCATAATCAATTTACTTACTCCTTTTAATTTCTTACATAGGCGTCTAATAAGACAAACATTTTATAAATTTTCAATTTCAATAAAGGGTTTGTTTGACACATATCTAGCCATATATTTCACATCAATCTTATTTTTTAAAATTTTCCAATGTAATATAATATTTATTTATTCAAATATTTTTTTAAAAATAATTTTAATTTTTAGACCAGAAAGAAAGTAAGATAAATAAAATAGATAATGATTATATAAATGAGATATTAGTTGTTCGTAATAAAAAATAAAATTTATAATGAAAAAATAATTAAATAATAAAATAAATATGTAATAAAAATAAATTTCTATATTAACCCAATTTTAACTGTGTTTAATTATGATCAATTTGACCAAAGAATTTTGATCGTGAATGATTGATCTTTTACCTAGGGTAAGTGAATAGACGTGGATAATGTTTGTCCAGTATCCAACTGACTGACTAATGCCCACTCCTAGGCAACGATATCATCGTGCACCAACAAGCAACGAGCCAACGACAATTGATCTAAATGCTGCATGACTAAAGTTGTTAGTAGTGCAACATTTACGCTAGCCTAAACCAATATTAATTAAGTTCAATTATCTTATGTGCATATGTTTTTTTTACACGTCCATCTATTTGTCATTTTCCTGAAATATGTTCTATATTTTGTCTCATTTTAAAGATTAAACATATTTAATCTAAATAAAAAAATAAATTACTTACTTTAAAATTCATAGGGGATAATATTCATCAAATCTAAGAGAAATCATAGATAAAAATTCACTATTTATCACATATTAAACTAAAATTGTCAGAAATATTAATATAATATTACATCAAGAGTATCGGAATCCAATTCTCAATTTTTTTTATTTTTGGATTACTAATTAATCGAATAAATAGTAACTTCTTTTAGCTTATGACTATTTATCAAAAAGTTATAATAACTGTTATAAAAGATGTAACCTACAATTAATGAGTAAATGAAAATAATTAATAATTTTTAACACATTTAAAAATTGAAGAAATTAATAAATTAATTAATAGGGGATCTTGTGCTAATTAACAATGGTTGCTACATGCACGGCAAATCGACATAGATGAGCGTTACATCTGCATCCATTAATAAAAATGGAATAACTTGACTAAGAGTTTTGTCGTTTTCTGATGGCTTGTTATTCCGTTTTATCACAATTTGAATGCACATCTCACAAGTCCTAGTGGCATGACATGACCATACATGTATTGAAAAGCTCAGACTCTTACAGGAAATCTTTTTATTATTATTATTTTTTTCTTTATCTCTGTACATGACCAGAGTGGAACTCTTTACATAAATATGTTAGAAAAGAAAAATGTGAACCAATCGAGCCACATTTCTGGTAGATACATGTTATGGATGTTACAAGACTAATAACAAAGAAATTATTGCGGCAAGGAAAGGGACAAGAATCATAGATATGCAGTCCACGAAACAAGCAAGTAGCCAGACTGCAGCATTCATTCCTCCATTTTGATAAAGACGTATATCTTCTAAAAAAAAAGGGCATATGATTTGTAAAAAATAAAAAAGAAATTTTTGTTGTTTAATAATTTTGTAGGAGTCCTGGATCGATTGAATTCAGAGATCACTTACAGAAAAGAGGGCATTAGGACTACCACTTCCAAATGTGCATTCCCCTTGTTTCCCTCTCCATTTGCCGGTCGAGTCCCCATATCATACCTTCTCTGATCTTTCCTTTCCCTTATACACAAAACAAGACTGCACTGCAACTACTTCGCCCCGCAGACATTTCTTTAAGAGATCATTTTTGAACGTTCTTTCTGCAAAAAATAACCGGGTACTGAATCTTCATCCTATATTAATAAGTGCGTGGTGCCCATCTGAAATCAACGGTAACATATGCATCATGCATACTATATATTATATATACAGATAAAGCTGACAAGTTGGCAGTGGTCTAACCAATGGGAAGGCTGCTACGAGTCAAATTGATAAGCTTGAGCCAATCAATACTACTGAGAGTAACAGCCAACTACAATGCAGGGTCGTCAACGATGCTAATAAATGCCCAGTTTTCGGTTTACTAGCGCATGTATCTCGATTCATACAATACTAATATTGTTCAGTGTTCCCTCCTCACCCCTCTATAAATACCCCCCTACACATGCATGCTATTACATCCAGTACTCAACAACAACAATTAGCATCTTAAGCATGGCTTCCAAGGCTCTTCTTCTCATGGGTCTCCTCCTAGCTCTGTCTCTGGCCATCTGCTCAGAGGTGGCAGCTAGAGACGTCGCGGAGACATCCTCCGAAGGGGTCAATGGTACGTACGTGAAAAAATTGGTCACGTCCTTAAAACTTATATGTCGTTAAAAATTATGTGCTTAATATAATTAACTAGACCTCCACACTATCATGGGCATGCAGAGAAAGAGCAAGACGCTGCTAACGTTGAAGATGCCAAGTACGGCGGCGGTGGATATTACCCTCCCCGCGGTGGATATGGCTGCAGATACGGCTGGTGCCAGGGCCACCGCGGTGGATATGGCTGCAGATACGGCTGGTGTCAGGGCCGGTGCTGCCCTCCCCGCGGTGGATATGGCTGCAGATACGGCTGGTGCCAGGGCCGGTGCTGCTCATACGCTGGTGAGGCAGAGAAATTGGAAGCCCAGGTCTGGACTCACAACTAAAGTTGTCTGTGCTAGACTCGAAATGTGCGGTTGCACTTGAACGTATACTAGTTTACTAGATATGGTCATGTCGAATAAAGAGTCAAGGCGGCTTCGTGGGATGTAGCTGCTGTGTAATGTCACGATGTGTTCGCTATTTGCCTTCATAAAATATCATAATAGTTTGTGTGAAATTTTTAATCTGAGAAAAAGTTGAGATTTTAAATTTATGTTGCTAGCCAGCAACGACCCCCCACAGGTTTTGATCTGCAAAAAGGAAAAATCTATATAGTTTATAATTAATTAATGTGCCCGCTAAGAATTCATGTTGATTAAGAGCTAATTTTTACCTTTGTTTTCCAAAACACCTAATTATAGCCTTTGAGGTATTGTTTGCGGGGCCTGCATTTTGTGCATTGTGATTCAATTTATTAACAACTCAATCATGGGTGCTCAT
This sequence comes from Piper longum, assembly GCA_032619315.1. NCBI lineage: Eukaryota > Viridiplantae > Streptophyta > Magnoliopsida > Piperales > Piperaceae > Piper > Piper longum. Next base: position 1,723 of record JAVDBV010048234.1, on the reverse strand, counting down.
AGTTCCGTTAAAAACTAAAAAAATCAATACCACAAGATTCGTTTCCATACTTATTTCGATTTTTGGTTCCAAAAATAAGTTTTAAATTTGAATAAAAAACCGTACAATTTGTTTTAAGAAGAACCTTGACATCTATATTTTACGTAAATTATTATCAAATTATTTATCTTGTTTAACTGTTTATACTTTTATGATGTTTAATATAATATCTACGATTAGTGTATTTTTTTAATATAATTAAAATTGTTAGAATTTGGAATAATTTTTAATTAGTATATCCCCATTATGAATTTAATTCTAAAAAAGCAATTTGGTTTCATACATATCACAAACATTTTGGTAATTTTGGTTTGGGTTCCGACTTTATGGGTCAAACAATATCATTTCTAAAATTCATAAACTCATCAAACACTCCCATAAACTAGGGGTTTCCTTGAGTATCTCATCTGAATATGATATTGCATAAAAATATTTTATAAACTATTTTAAAATAATAAATTTTTATTAAGTTTCTTTTCTCACCTTTTATATAAAAATGTATACTTTTTACATTATCAGATTGAGATAGCTACATAATAAATAAAGTGGACATAAATAATGACCAGGTCTATCCATAAACAATTCGAAATTTCATATATATTCAATCAAAAGTCATCCCTAAGCAGCACCCTCAAATAACATGATATTTTTTGTGTAATTTAACATGTATACAAAGTAGAAAAGACAGTAAATCTCGAATGTGTGATAATGAAAATTGGGATTGCCTTAATAGAATATACGTGCACCGTACACAACCCAACTTCTTTAACTGTTTATACTTTTATGATGTTTAATATAATATATATGATTAGTGTATTTTTTAAAATATAATTTTAATTGCTAGAATTTTGTATAATTTTTAATTAGTATAACCCCATTATAAATTTAATTCTAAAAAAACAATTTGGTTTCATACGGAGCCCAAATGTTCTAGTTTAAGTAGGTTTGATTTTGGCAATTTTAGTTTGGTTTCCGACTTCCTGGGTCAAACAATATCATTTCTAAAATTGATAAACTCATCAAACGCTCCCATAAATTATGGGTTTCATTGATTATCTCATCTGAATATGATCTTGGGTAACAATATTTTATAAACTATTTAAAAATAACAACTTTTAATTAAGTTTCTTTTCTCACCTTTCATATAAAAATTTATACTTTTTACATTATAAGTTTGAGATAGCTACATAATAAATAAAGTGGATATAACTAATGACTATATCTATCCATAAACAATTCAAAATTTCACATATATTCAATCAAAAGCAATCCCTAAGCAGCACCATCAAATAACATGATATTTTTTGTGATAATTTAACATGTATAAAAATTAGAAAAGACAGTAAATCTCAAATGTGTGTTAATGAAAATTGGGATTGCCTTAATAGAAAATAGGTGCACCGTACACAGCCAAGCTTTGTTATATATTTTTGATTTGTCATTGCATGGTTACGTAACATGAATTTTTTACAAGTGCTCCCATGGATGACATATATATGGGCTAGGGGAGCGGATTCATGATATCATCGCAACTTGCAAGCCCAGATGCCCCCAACACTTAATGTGCATACAACATGACTAAATATTACTATTCCTAGTTAACTGAACAGTATTTTAACCACCAAAAAATGATCGGTTAAGTTCAATTATTTTTGAGCAAATCATCTGTTTACATAATATTATA
>JAVDBV010048233.1:3381-23197 GCA_032619315.1 Piper longum | reverse complement strand
CTCCTGGCCTTGAGCCGAAGGCCAGGAGTAATATGGAGGACGTAGAGGGCTGAGATGAATGAGAATGAGATTTGATGCAAGACGCAATAGATGAGATGACTAAGAAAAGAGAATGAGATGGATGGGGGACGCTGCCCTTGTGAGAGTTCTTGAGGAAGTATATGGTTTTTATTCAACAGGAGGGTTAGCTCTCCTGTGCTAGTTTGATATTAGTTATTTTCTGGACCGGTAACACTTGTTACTGACGGTTTTCTTATATATATGTAGGTGATAAGCTTGATCGGAAGTGCCAGCCTGGACGGAGGAGCAGTGAGGTCTCTTGCACACACATGTTTTGATGATTGAATGTTTAATATTTTGCGTATGGTTTATTTACATTGAAATTGACTCAAGAAAATGTTAAGAGATGAGTATATGCTGATGATTGAATGCAATGACTTGATGAAATGTAGATTGTGGAAAGAATACACAGGTGGGCTGAGACCCAAGATTGAGAGGTGAATACATAGTAGATTATATTCTGTGAATGAAATTGCTGATATGTCCATATAGTTGAATAGATATTGTTTGACAGGGTGGCCCCTAATTGCACTTTTAGGGGAGACTCTGTCCATTTCGACTCAGAATTTCTTTTTGATTTTTAATGCAACTGTGTTGGTGTGTAAATTTGTTGCATGTCATCAATGTAGTAGCATGCCAGGATTTTTGTACATTCATCCATGCATATAGAAAATCGTATCTTCATCTTGAGACGCCGAGAGTAGATCCGGGTCGGCTTAACCGAATCTAGTAGATTCTTCATCTTGAGACGCCGAGAGTAGATCCGGGTCAGCTTAACCGAATCTAGTAGATTATCGAACAGTTCAGTCGGCGGTAGCATTTCTGGGTCGGTTCACGGGTGAGCCGAGTCTGGGTGTTACAGCATAGGCACGAGACCACGCTTGCTTCTACTAGGTCTGTTTAGGACTCGTACTCTTCTTTTTAGATTTCTTCTATTCTTGTTTTGGATTATAGGTTACAAGACATGTTAAGTGGTCAATTTATTTGATCTCACTTAACATGGGTCATTTTAAAGAATAATTTTCAAGATTAATAACCCTCGAGGATGAGATCAATCGAGTCTGATTTCGAAAACAAGATCCACCGTAAATTGCCTTCAGGTTTACAATATTTAATCCATTCATAGCCTATATATGATTTTATTGAGTTTTTAGTGATATGAGAAATGGTGAAACCGACTCGCATGTACTATGAGCAGGTGCATGGGTGCACATGCTAGTCACAGCGGGCTCTAGATTAGTGAGAAAGCAACTCCATTCCTGAGGGATCCTGATAATTCTATGTTTTGAGTTCCTCACACCTAGAAAAATATAGGGGTTTATGAGTATTATTTAATACAACATACGTCTAGACATGTAGTTCAAAGGAATTGTCTGAAAGCACTCGGCCTTCGTACTCATGGCTAGGAGATATACAAAGGATCAAAGAGTGTTTAGTATATATTGGTAGTCCTAAAGGATTAAAAAAAATGAAAAAATGCCTAGAGAGACACCAAACTATTCAGTTTTGGGATGCTTTCCAAACTATAGCTATATGGCTCCTCATTAATTGCCTTTATGAGAGCTATGATGAAATATATACATGTTTTCTTTTCATAAGAGTTAGCTCTCATTGACAATTTGATATTAGTTATTTTCTGAATTAGTGACAACCACTGCTGAAAATTTTTTATTATATATGTAGGTGATTATCAAAATATGCTGAATTTGATGAATGAATAGTAACATCCTTGCACACATATGCTTGATGATAGGACACTATTGTAAAGCTGCTTAATATATAAAAATTTTAATGAAATATTTTGATGATGTTTAATGCATGATTTTCTTGTTTTTATTAACGATGTTTTGATGTCAATGATAATGTCATTATTGTGAATGAAGTTAGTAAACTTTCCGTCATGTTAATGTGAATAGCATGTGGGTCAAGACTCAATCAGGGATTATGATATAGAAATTATTATATGTTGTAGAATGTGATGATATATCTTGCTATTTTTATATATTTTGTGATATAATGATAGACAAGGTGATTCCCTTATTACATTTTTAGTGAAAACTCTATTTGTATTAATAAAAAAATTTATCATATTTAATTATTGGAGTGTGATTTGTTTTTTGTCATATCACCCACGTAGTGTCCTGTTAGATTGTACATTTCATACATTTATATTGATATTACACTTAGAGTAGATTATTTTCGCTTAAGTTCGAATTGATCAAATTAATCAAATTTGAAAGCTGGTTTGATCTCCTCTAACACTTCTAGTTAAGTTAAATAGTGGACCAAATTTAGGGTGTTAAAGTTTGATATTGTTAATAGGTTAATATATGATATATGCCCTATTTGAGTACTTGTTCAAAGTGGAGAATGCACTTGTTATTAAAGTTTTAATTGTATGTGCATGCATGATATATTATCAGTTGTGTATTTGATACACAGTTGTGTGAATAATGTGTATCAATTAATATCATTTACATGTTGTATGAGAGCTAATCAAGGGCGAAGTTAATGCCTAAGGATTGAGGTATGTATGACCCTTATGATAGTAAATAAGCACTAATTATCATTAATTAATCAGGTCAATAGTGTAATCACAGCATTGACATTAAAGGTGACGTGTTAGACTTCATATAATTGATTAAAATATATGCTTGTGATGTAAGACTCATCACATTTAGGGGTGTAAACGAGTCAAGCCTGCTCGCGAGCTTTTTACATTCGCCTCAGTTCGGCTCGTCCTCGTGGTCATGCTTGATAATTTTGTGCTCGAAAAAATACTCAGATCGAAATAGATAAGCTCGTTGAACAACGAACAGAGCTTGAGCAAAGGAGTGTTCAACTCGGCTTGGCTCGAAACTCGAATTCGATATGTTCAAACTCGAAAAAATGTTCGGTATGGCTCCACTCGTAAATATTATTGAAGTCACATTGAACTTATATAGTGTAAAAAAAATTTTGATCTTCTATAAGTGAGTATAAAAATATTCGCTAGGCTCGAGCTCGGCTCGAACTCGGCTCGAACTAAGCCCAAATACTATAAATTTTGAATAAGCTTGGCTCGGCTCGTTTATAATAAAGTTTGGCTCGTTTATATTAAAGTTCGGCTCGACTTATTTTATATAGAGCCAAACTCAAGCACACCACTACTCGGCTCGGCTCGGCTCGGCTCGTTTACACCCTTATCACACTATAATAGTGTAAGGTTTACTACAAAATATAAAAGGTAAAAACATCCTCTCTTAGAATGACCACTCTCTTAGAATAAGAGTTAGACGTAAACTCATATATATTTGTTGTGTTGTTTAAATTATTTATATTACTTATACGAAATTAGTGATTTTATCACTAACGCAAAATTATCTTTGCAATTGTGAACTAGCTAAGGATGAGAGCCTTGACGGAAACAGGGGGAGCTCCGGTGGATGGATTATTTGTTATCTTTATGAGCAGAATTTTGATTGTTATATGATTATATATATGACTTCGAATGAATATTATATTGTATATTAGTGGAACATGGTTAGGTTTAAAATTTTTTGATAATTATTATTTGATATGCTATTAGTTGAATAATATATTTGTGAATGCTAATAAATTTAATTGTTATATTATAAATAATCATTGTTTCAAATGTATATGTTAAGCAACTTATTTAATTATTTTTTATAAACTAAATTTGCTCTTTTGATAGGATTTGAGTATGTAAAGTAACTCCTAGTTCGTATTGGGTTTTCGGGAGGGTTGTTACAATTTAAATATTATTATTTCTTGTTAGAAAATCTTGAAGTACAAATATGAATTTAAAATTTTAAAACAATAATTTCATTTAAATATTAAAATTCTAGTTAAATTAAAATTTTTTAGATCTTATTTTGAATATTTTAGTTCTTTTCAACATAAAATTTAAAATATTTAAACATTTTTTAATATTTTTATACAATCATTAAATTGTAAACAAATACTCATCCAATCATATTTTCTATAATTTAATTATATACATTCAAACACATATCTACTTATTTTGGAATTAAAAATTATTCTTGATTAAAAGTATAAAATTCAACCAAATAAAATGCAATAAAATAAAAATATTCACTTAACTTATCTCTTTGTTTAATTAAAATCTATTTTTAAAATTAAAGTCTCTATATTCATGACATGAAATTATTATTTTTTTATCACAATACAAATTATTTATAAAAATAGAGCTTATATATTGACAAAAAAAATAATGGTTTCTCCATAATTCAATAAAATTGTGGGGGAAAAGAATAGCAAGAATTAAAATGGCAAAAATGAGATGGTAAAAAAATTAATCCACAATTTTCGGCATGAAATAAATTAAAAAAATTAACATACATTTACTATGCATATATAAAAATAATATTAAATTCTTTTTATATAGTTCCGATTATGACAAAAAGGAAACCATTGCTCTTCGTTTCTTTTAAGTGCTAAAAAAGTCTGTTTATTATTTTTAGCAAATGTGATTAATACTAACCACGCATGAGCTGCGTTTTACCTAGTTAATAAATTTGAAATGTACCTGATCCAATTTAAATGTCAATGGTGAAGCTGATAAAATTGACTAGTCATGGAAACCGATAATCGAAAAGATCACTTAATTATTAACAATATCACTTCCACGATCAACAACAAAACAAGAAGCTCATCAGTGTTATAGAAGTCAAATAGCTAATTCAAGATAACAAGTAACTATCCCATTTTCTGAATTGGATAAAATCTACAACCTAGTGAAAAATCATTGCCACCAAAAGATACTGGAAGCTTCAACTTTTTTTTTTTTTAAATGCAAGCGTTGTAGCATTTTATGCGCTCTAATAACTTATCAGTGCTGACCTCCTACAGTTTCCACAACCTCGGCTTCAACTGGTTCAGATATTGCAGGGTTCAATGGCCGTTCAGCTGTTGCTACAGAATCATGAGAAGTCCACTTACCAGAAAGTGCTAATCCCATCATTTCATAAATCTTCCCCCCCAGCTCAGATGGATTGTCGGGCTAAAAGGAATACAAAACATCCTATTAGTAGTTCGAATATAAAAAAGCTTCAACGTTGAATGGTGCACATTTGCCGATTTAAATATGAATAAGAAACATGAATGGAGAGACAAAAAATTTAAAAGAGAACGATGACACGAGATCGATCCAAAAACTCACCGTGAAACCGCTGGATATAAGTGCAGTGTCATACAGTAAATCAATGGCTTTCTGTGCTTCATCATCGTCTGGGTAACTGCTACATGCAACCTGCATTACAGGAGAGAAAAAACAAAGAAAAATGAGGATAATAATTTGGCAAGGGAGTAAAAAGAGAGTGAGCTACCCTGGCTTACATTCAAGTCTTTAATTATTGGATGCTCTGGGTTGATCTCAAATACCCTTCTTCCTCGCATAAAATCTAGACTAGTTGTATCACCAAGTGATTGTGCTTTCATCAACCTGATGTCAGTTATGGGAGGAGTCAAATATAATACAGACGTGAATGTCTCAACGGTGGCTAATAATGTTTCCTAGGGAAGTATTTAATAATCCTAGTGATTTGAATCAGTTATTTCTACTACATGCAATTGAGATCCAACTCTAACTTCCCATAACTACCAGAAAATCATGAAGATTATCAATTTTATCCCTAGGAAACATCATTAGCCCTCAATGACATATAACGCTAATTTCTACAAGGTCACACCTTTCCATGTTGGCTGACCAACCAAATTTCCCAGATACGAGAACACAAGGGGAAGTGCTTAGTCGGCTTGAAATTTGGACACTAGCAACCTTGTCCCCAAGTCGTTTCTTAATCCAATCACACATTTTCTCGAACGCCTGCTTAAATTCTTTCTCCTTCTCTTCATTCTTATCACCTGTTTTAAAGTGCCTGTAAGGACCTTGTATATGTACTAAACTAGGGAAAAAATAAGAAGCATTCAAAACAAGATGATCAAAAACTGACCCAAATCAAGGTCTTCTTTGCTGATGTCCACAAAATTCTTCTCCTTGTAGGATTTGAGATTTTGAATGGCAACCTCATCAATTGGATCAATCAAGAACAACACCTGTGGCAGAAAAAGTTCATTGTCAAATAACAAACTGAAGGAATTTTTAGCTTTCCCCAACCAATAAGATTTCCTTTAAAATCTTAACTACTCATTTCTTAATCCTTTAGTCTATTCAGAAACGTGAAATGCCAGTTATTAGAGCTTTAATCAAATAGAGTGTGCACTCAGATCCTTGAATCACATAATTTGTTTATAAATATCATCTCCTTCAATTTCTAAATTGAAAGGAATGATTCCAATGAGCTAACAAAGAATATACCTCATAATCCTTCTCAAGAAGCCGTTCTAAAAAGGGTGTGTTCTTTGCGCTTGTTAAGCTGTCTGCTGCAATATAATAAATATCCTTCTGTTCTGATTTCATGTTCTCAACATATTCATCAAGGCTAATGAACTCCTCTCCACTCTGTGAAGAAAAGAACCGAAGCAGTGGTGCAATTCGCTTGTGGTTGGAATGGTCTTCAAGACACCCAAGTTTTAGGAATTTTCCAAAGTTTTCCCAAAATCTTTCATAGTCCTGAAAAAATTGCATTATTCAATTATAGTATGCATTCCAGTAAGAAAGGGGGAGTAGTGAGAGAGAAGCGATTTTGTGAATGAGAGAAGGGAGTTGCAGACTCTTACATCTCTATTTTCACTCATAGAGATGCCTAAGATCATATCAAAGGCTTTTCTTACTAGCCTTTTTCTCATTATTTGTACCTGCAAAGAAAGCAAACCAGATGTAACTAGTTGAGTATAGACACAAACATAACATATTAAAAATATTAAAATGTTTAAGGCATGCTCAAATTCAAATCATTGTTTTTTGACTCACATGTGAGCTAGAAATATACTTACAATGCGGCTTTCCTGCAAGATCTCTCTTGAGACATTGAGGGGAAGATCATTAGAATCCACGACACCTTTTACAAAGCTGAGATACCTTGGGAACTATACAATACAATCAATATAATCAACACAATCACACTCCTTACTTACAGTCTGTAATATCTATCCTGCATTACCAGAAAATGTTAAAAAGACCTTACCAGCTCACCATCAAAATCATCTGATATGAATACACGTTTAACATAAAGTCGTATATTCTTTGTTTTACGATTTGTAATGTCATCTTTCCCTGATGGGCTTGTGCCTGGCACAAAAAGTACAGATCTAAATTCCACTTCCCCCTGCACAACAGCCATGAAAATGTCAAGTAAGAAGATAACTTACATGCAGAAGATCCTTAAAAAAAGAAAAGAAAAGAAGAAATCAACCTCAGTGGTGAAGTGAGAAGATGCCAAAGGATCTAAATATTCATTGAAAGTTTTTTTGTAGAATTCATTATACTCCTCAGTTGTAACATCTTTAGGGGTCCGAAGCTGAACAATTTAAAGAAAAACATGAAAAGATGCCATAAGTTAAGGAGGCTGAGTCATTCAAACTTCTACAAATAGGAAATTCATACGCACCCATATCGGCTTTGTTTCATTAGTGAGCTCCCAATCCCAGTATCTCTCTACAATAGTCTTAGTTTTCTTTTTTTTCTGAGAATTTACAAAATAATTGAGATCAAAAGAATAAAAAATGTGATATAGATAACCTGACTAATTGATTGATCAAAGAATGCATGAGAAAACAATTAAGTAAAAAGTACACAAGTCAAAGCTACCTCAGCTTTGTTTTCTCCATCAGCTTCCTTGTTGTCAGCTCCAGGTTCTTCATCAACCTCAACCTGTCTCACGAGTTGAAACATAAAGGACAAAATGAAAGGAGAATTAAGAGATTACAAGACAGAAGGAAAAATGGACCATCTCAACCATTTATTGAGATTTGGATGTAGCAACACACATCACAATGCAAAAGTATGCATATTTACATACCTCCTTTGTATGTCCCTTTTCCTGCCAAGTATAAATTGGAAAAGATACAAATTGGGAGTAGTTCTTGACGAGATTTTGAATTTTCTCTGGATGCGCAAACCCCTTGTCATCCCGCTACAAGGAATAAAAAGTTCAACATCTGTTGTGTTCTCTATACTGGAATTCTATTCTAGCTATGAAAATAATGGCCAACCTTGAGGTAAAGGGTAAGCCGAGTTCCTCTAGGGATCAGTTTGTCAGGGTCTGTTTCCTCTCTGATTGTGTAGGAGCTAGCATTAGCTTCACCCTCCCACACATATTGCTTGTCAGACTTAGGACTCTTTGTAGACACTTCAACCTGCATATAACAATGATCAAATCAATTCAATTGGATTGCAAGAAAAACATTTTGTAAATCAATGAAATTATGCTAAAATTGGTGCTATAGTTAACTTTTCCCCGACCCATTTTTAATAATGGGTCCATGGGCTACACACCAAAATGACTAGCCACTTTAGAGGACTTAGGAACCCACATACTAATCACCCCTCATCTCATATAGAGATGTGGGATAATAATGTTAACACACCCCTCCATATGCAAGCCGTATTGGACTTGGCATGTGGACCCTACATTCACGCCACATGGAGTTCCCATTTTAGGCATTTAAAGGATAGGCCGTGCAAATTAGGTCCACACCACAATGGATGTGGGCGTTAAAGACACGTGACAAACAAGGAGTCCTTTGGTGGGTCGGCTCTGTTTGCTTTGATACGATGTAAAGATGAGTCCATGGGCTTTACTCAAAAATGACTAACCACTTTGGAGAACTAAGTAACCACATTTATATTAGCCACTACCCATTTCATATAGAAATGTGGGCCAATGATGTTAACACTATATGCATGCACATGTGATGGTGCTGACAAATACACTACATTATTGGCATCGTAAGTAAATTTTGATTGCATAAAATTACAGTTCTCATTTTATTAGAAGTGCTGCAATGAACATATCAGCTATGAGTGACAATGACTCCAAATAGGCAAGTAGATATGAGCCGAGGGACGGTAAATATATAACAGTGTGCATTCTAACTGCTTGCAATGATGTGCTTGTTTTACACATAGGAAGTGGGAAGGATATGAAATTACTTTACAATAATAACGTAAATTTTCATTTTGAGTTATTTCCCATAATTTTCTTTCTCAATCACTGCCATAGACTGATGAAGGGTGCAGAATAAAACATGGTGACATTGAAATCAAATAAAAACAATGCTTTTGAAGAGAAACTGTATAATATTTATCATGAACATGCCAGCAAGCTCACTCCATTTGCTGTTAAAGGAATAAATCATAATGTCCGAATAGCAAAAGTTCTATACATTTCCAAATAAACAACAATCATTACAAATAAAACTCCGCATATCTATACAGCAATACATCATCTATGAATCTACCAGGAGAGAGTGATATAGTATGTACCTTATCAGAAACTAGAAATGCTGAATAGAATCCAACGCCAAATTGCCCTATCAAATTGTTATCTGAGCCAGCATCCTTGCTATCCTGTCAATATAATGACAAACAGCATTTGCAACAAATCATACTTCAAAATAATGCTTTTGAAATAGATATCAAATAATCTGTAGAAGTAACCTTCAAGGCCTTCAAAAATTTTGCCGTCCCACTCTGTGCAATTGTTCCAAGACAATCCACAAGTTCTTGCCTAGTCATACCGATTCCTGTATCACTGAACGCCAACATTTTCTTTATGAAAATCGTGTGTGTTAGGCTGTCACATCTGTACTCTAAAGAAGAACCAGTGACCATCAAACTTACATGATTGTAATGATCCCATTATCTTTGTCAGTCTGAATACGAATGTCAAGATCAACCGCTTCTTTTAAAAGCTCAGGCTGAGTAACACTCAAGAAGCGAAGTTTATCAAGTGCATCACTTGCATTGCTGCATCACACGGTAGAATAAAAAGTATGGCCTTTAACACAAGAGAAAGAACAAAACTCCAGGCAATCTAGACTGATGGAAACATTAGATATTTGAAATTAGTGAGGCTGATGAAAATGAATCAGAAGACATAAACAATACGCATCAAAGATGGAGCCATGATCAAAGATATCGTACTGCAATACCAAATTTTGCCAAGATGAACTATCAAATTGAAGAAACAAGCACACCTTATTAGCTCCCGAAGGAACACCTCTTTGTTGCTGTATAAGCTGTGAACAATGAGGTCCATAAGACGGCTAACCTGCATTTAACAAAAGAAGACGTCAATTCACAAAAAAATACCAGTACACTAGCTAAAAATTACACTAACAAGCTATACAATATAAGCAGCTTCTGGGGCACACCTCAGCTTGATACTCAAATTTTTCAACTGGCGTATCAGGTTCATCAGTTGCTGTGGCAGTCGATTGAAATCGAAGACCAAGAGAACCATTCCCAAGTTCCCAGCTTCTCACGGGACCATAAGCATTTCTCTGTCCAAACTTAGTACCAGAATAACATCTTGAAAATTCCGAAGGACCAAAATCTACTCCAGCATTCTGAAAACAATAACATATACCAATAAATTGAGAAGAAAAATAGAAGAAACCTATAATAAGATACAACATGAAACACAAAGGAACAAAAGCATGACAAAATTTGTGAAAAGAACTTCCCTTTCTTCAAAAATAAACTGGATTTAATTATAACATTAAAATGGAATACAATTACATAAAAATATATCAAATTCAACCATTATTTTCTGAAACATATTCAATGATATGGAAATGTATATGAATGTTGTGCAAAACAACAAGAAGAAAGGAACAGAAGCATGACAATGGAAGAAAACTACTCCAACAACTAGAGTCAACAACCATTTCATGAAGCCTATGGATATGCAGGTAATAATAGCCATGCATTAGGCTCAAGAATATGCAAATCCATTCCTGCGTGGGCTTTACATCATTGATTTAGTTCTTGAAGGAATTACATTGCATCAATTGCCAACCTTTCACGTATAAACAGACTAAATTTCGTTATATCTAGCCCTACAATGCAAGAAATCTTTTTCGTTCAAAAAATTCAAAAGTCATTCCATGAAGCCTATTCAATCATTTGCAAACGTATACAATGATCGAGTACATTCGGCTTGGACACATGCAAATCTATTCCCACGTGAGCCTTCAACTATCAAAGAAATTACACTTTATTTAACAATTGGCATATATTCATACAGAACCAAACTGGATTTTGGCATATCCCACTTTACAATGGAAGAAAACCACATAGATACATCAAATTCAACAGTCCTTTCATGAATCTAATTCAATCATTTGGAAACATATAGAATAACAGTGATGCTTTTGGCTTAAAAGCATGTGAATATACGACTGCATACATTCAAATGTCAAAGCAAGTACACTTTCTACAAAAAGTGTCATGCTTGCAAGCAGATCAAATTAAATTCTGGCACATCCAGCTTTACAAAGGAATGAGACCGCACAAATACATCAAATCCAGCAATTCTTTCATGAAATCACGTCAATGATGTGGAGATGGACAGAATAACAGCTATGCGTTTTAGGCTTAAAAGCACGCAGATTTAGGTATGAATACACTAATGTTATAGCAATCACACTTTCTACAATAATCTACGTACTTTTTCTTACAACCAAGCTAAATTTGGTAAAATCTATATTTAAAATGGAACAAAAACACAAAGATATCAAATTCAGTAAATTCTGTTCGTGATGCCTTGCTCACAACCATGCTAAATTTGGTAATATCTAGCTTAAAAATGGAACAAAAACACATAAAGACATCAAATTCAATAAATTCTTTTCATGATGCCTACTCAATCACCACCAAATGTACAGAGCGACAGAGACGCATTCCACTTAAAAGCATGCGGATTTATGCCTGCATGCGCCCATATGTTAAAGCAATCAAACATTATACAACGATTTCCATACTTTCAAGCAGAATCCAACTAAATTTCTACATATCTAGCTCGTACAGTTGAATAAAACCACATAAACGTATCAAATGATCAACAATCATTTCATGGAACCAATCCAACCATTTTGAAATTCATTCACCAAAACCAGTTCACATCATCAATTGAACTGTTCAAAGCAATCAATCCAAGACATTCGATAAAAAAAAAAAGGAAAGGGGATGAGTTGATAACCAGCTCGCCGGCACCTGAAACGGCCGGGGCGGCGGCGCAACGGCAAGCGCCGGCGCTTCGGAGTACGGCGGAGGCGTAGCGCCGGGAAAGGCGGTGCATTGTAGGGGGCGGCGACGGCGGCGGCGGCGGCGACTCCAAAGACTCGTCCGAGTTGGGCGAGTTGGTTTGTGGTGGAGACGAAGGTTCTGCGAGTAGGGTTTAAGAGGCCAGTAGGGTTTTATAAAGGAGGGCTTGATGGAAGCTTCTGGATATAATTAGATTACGGTTTAATGATGTGATTGTGATTGATGCATTGATGCATGGTTTAGCAATAATATTTTTTTTACTTATTAAATTATAATTCAGCTTTGGATAAATTTTTTTTTGAAGTTAGATCTTTTAGTGCTACTAATATAATTTAATTTGATCTAAGATATCGGGATTTAATACAACTATAAGTTAAATACTTTTTAATTGTATTTTTTTGATTTGGTCATTTTTGCTTGGTTCAAGATCGATTCGTTTTTAAATTTGAATCTAATTTGTAATTACTGAATCTTAGATATCTAAGTAAATGTCCCTTTGAATTATTAAAGTACATCAGTAGTTTATCTTAGTTTCAAAAATCGAGTGATTTTCAAGTAAAATCGGTTGATTTTATTTGACTAGGTATAAAATAAAGTCAAAATAAGGCCAAATTATTTGGGCCAAAAATCGGTAGATCTAGACTAATTTGACACGATTCTTACCCCAAATTAACGACGGTAAGACTTTGTTCAAGGGTAGAGATGGGTCGAAGTGGTCCGGAGGGGGGGGGGGGGGAACTAGGTGGGGGTGGGGAGACAGGGCGGGTGGTCGTGAGTCAATCGGGGTCGGTCGACTTGTCCGATTGGCCCTTTTCCGGCCTTGACGGTGCCACATGGTGAGGGGAAAAACTTATCGGGGTTGAAGGGGGCAGCGACGATGGCAACGCTGGCTAATAATGAAACAATATCGGGAGCGTGCCATGATCGAATGGTTCCTGCCTGTCATGGAGGTTAGAAGAACGACTTGGTGATGCTTCGATGGAGGCAATAGCATCGATCATCAGCGGTGCCGTGGCCAGAGGAGGCGTCGAGGTTAAGGGAGAAAAGTCGGGGCGAGAGTTTTGGGTATCACTTTCGTAAATAAAAATTGACTTGCCTTCGACCTAAATAAAAAATAATAACTAATACCTGATAAATTTAAAAAATTAGAAAAATTTAAAAAAAATCCTATAAAATATAATATATTCGTCAAAATAATATATTTTATAATTAATAACCCGTCCAAATTAATTATCAATTTTGACCAATTTTTGTTTGATTTTTGATAAATCAGTTTGATTTAATGACTCCCATCCAATCCAATTCAACATCATATTCCAATTTTTACAATTATACTTTTTATAATGTTAAATAAAAACATAATCATAATTATTTTTTATTAAATAGTATTACTCTTTTAATAATTTGATCGGTTTACTTGGCAGTCAAACTAATTCGAACTGACATGGCCGACTTGATTAAAATTTCGGGTCGGCTCGGGCAGTCGATCCATTTTCTTCCCTCCTTGCCCTTCACCTGCTCGCCGCCGCCGCCGGCAGCGCCGCCGCCGCCTTCCCACCGCCGCTGGCCTATCCGCTTATGGCGGTTGAAGAGGTGCGTCTGTGACTTATAACATATATTTTTATGCTCTCTATGCTTGGCTACTCGTATGATCGAGGAAGTTGATTGGATGAATGGTCATGTTTTGGGTTTTCTGGGAGTCTGAGGCATCGTTTTTTGTGAGTGGAAAATGGCGAATCAGTTTGCATTGATGCTCGGAAGAAGCAGCTGGTAGATGATTTTCGTTTGTATCTTGTAAAGACTCCATTTTTTTCTGTGAGTGAATAATTTGAATTCTGTATCATTTTCAAAATGGGGTCGCTATTCTTTGTTCTTCATTGCCAGGGCAGAGAAATAAAATTTATTTTTAACATATAAAATGACGAATAATTTTGTACTGATTATTTTTTTTACTTTTTTTTGTTTGCGATTGAATAGTTTGAAATCTGTCATCATTTTCAATCTGGTTGCTGTTCTATGTTCTTCATTATCAAGCCATCAAATGGATCTTGATTTGTACTAAATACTTCGTTTTTTCTATTCATTGCTGCAGTAAATACTTAGTTTGAGGTGAAAACTGCATTTTTCTTTTTCTATTGATTGATGCAGCCGTTTTCAACAACCTGGTTGCTGTTCTTTGTTCTTCATTATCAAGCCATCAAATGGATCTTGATTTGTACTAAATACTTCGTTTTTTCTAGTCATTGCTGCAGTAAATACTTAGTTTGAGGTGAAAACTGCATTTTTCTTTTTCTATTGATTGATGCAGCCGTTTTCAACAACCTGGTTGTTCTTCTTTGTATGTCATGATTAACGCATGAAATCAGTCTTGGTTTGTAGTAAATGCTCCATTTTTGCTCTCAGATGTAATGCAATGGCGATCATAAGCAGCTCTGTCTTCTGAGCTCAGATGTTATCTGTTTCAATCCAGAGATTCCACTTTTCAAATGCCGATCTAGCACTGCTACAGATTGCCAATTCACAAGAAGAGCTGCGGCAGATACCGGCGAGGAGGATTAAAAATGGCTGCTTTGTTCATTTGGACGTGTCTTCTCGGATTCTTTCCCTCTATGCTAGCATGGGTGATGCTGAATCTGCTCGGTTGTTGTTTGATTATATGTCTCAACCAAACTCGGTATGTTGGAATTCCATCATCAAATGCTATGTCGAGAGTTCTTGCTCGGATGAGGCTCTTGTGTTGTTCAGTGAGTTGGTGTTGAATACCGACGTGCCAATTGATAACTTCATATACCCGTGCGTTATCAAGACAGGCTCCCATCTGAATGCCATTGCAGAGGGGAGGCAGATCATGGCTTGGTTGTGAAATCTGGGTGTGGTGGAGACATGTATGTGCAAGGTAGTTTACTTTGTACTCCAAATTTGGGGACATGGAACTGGCTGGTTGAGTTATTGAGCAAATGAACTGTAGAGATTTGGTTGCTTGGAACTCTTTAATTGATGGTCATGCCAAATGTGGCATTATGGATGTGGCAAAAAAGTTGTTCAATGAAAAGCTTGAGAAAGATGTGTTCTCGTATACAGCTTTGGTTGATGGTTATTCCAAGTGCAGCAACGTAAATGCTGCTAGAAACATTTTCGACCAAATGATGGAGAAGAATGTTATTTCTTGGAATGCCATGGTTGATGGGTATATGAGAAATAGAGATGTGGCAAGTGCTCTGGAGTGTAGCCTTGTGGAATATAATGATATCAAGGTTAGAGCTCAATGGCCAATTCTTGGATGCCATTGTTATGTTCCTAAAAATGCTGGAAAATGATGCAAATCCAAATCATGCAACATTAGTCTGTACACTTTCTGCTGTCTCTGAACTGGGTACAATAGGATATGCAAGATTTATGCATTCTTATGTGAATAGAACCGGAGTTGAGATTGATGGAGTTCTTGGAACGGCATTTATCCATATGTACTCCAAATGTGGTTGCGTTGAGAGTGCATTACGTGTTTTCAACTTAATATCTACGAGAAAAATAGGACACTGGACTGCAATTATTGTTGGCCTGGGGACTCATGGGATGGCAGCTAAAGCTTTTGATTTCTTCATGGAGAAGCAGAAAACTGGTGCAAAACCCAATGATACAACACTCAGGCTTTCTAAATGCTTGTAGTCACAGTGGTGAGTTTGATAAAGGACGCCATTATTTCAAGGAAATGATCAGGAAGTATGGGATCACCCCTACCATTGACCACTATGGATGCCTGGTGGACCTTCTCTGCCGAGCTGGGGCACTTGGAAGAAGTGAAGGAGGTGATAGTCAATGACACCAAACTAGGTAATCTGGATGAGCTTGCTAAGTGGCTGCCGGACTCACAAAAGCATCAATATGGGGGAATATGCTGCAAATAAGGTGGCAGAGTTGGATCCAACAGCCACAGGGAGTTATCTTCTTTTGTCTGATATTTATGGTTCTGCTAAGCTTTGGAACAAGGTCTTGGAAATTAGAGAAGCCATGAAATTGAGTGAACTGAGGAAGGACCCAGGTCGAAGTTCAATCGAGTTCGAGGGAGTGATGCATAACTTTGTGGCTGGTGACCAATCCCACCCAAAAACTGAAGAGATCTACTCGAAGCTGGAAGAAATGGTGGAGAATCTGAAAGCTGCAGGTCATAAACCTGATATCAAACAATTCTTTCTGTGTTTTGTGGATGATAAGGACAAGGAAGCAGAATTGGTTGTTCATAGTGAGAGGTTGGCAATGGCCTTTGGTCTCATCACTTTCAGACGGAGCTGTCCAATCAAGATAGTGAAAAATCTTCGAGTATGTAATGATTGTCATGTTGTCACAAAGCTTCTGTCCAAAATTTACAACCGTTAAATTATTGCGAGAGATGGTAGTCGTTTCCACCATTTCAAGAATGAGTAATGCTCTTGCAAGGACGTCTGGTAGTTACCACACATATTACATAATACCTTTGATTTCAGTTCTCTGTAGAGGGTCATGGATACATATTGAGCTCGAAAAATTCAAAAGGTATGTATCTATTTATTGATGTTAACAAAATATTGCTATTGTGTATCATTATTACCATAAACTAAGAGAATGCTTAGTATCCACGTAAATGGCTTTGACGAAGACCATAACTTTTAAATCAAATTGTTATAGAAATCATGGAGGAGATCCAACTATTTTGAAAAAGAATTACTCTCGCTCATTCATGTGTTCTTGTGGCTCATATTAGAAGTTGTGGATACAAAAAAAAATCACTTAAGTAGATACTAATTTAATCCATAAATTAATGGACATAGATAAAGACAATAACTAAATAATTCTTGGAATTATGGGAGAAATACAATCATATGTTGGATCATCACAATGGAAGATACTTCAGATTTTTGCACAAGGATTTTTAACAAGTTAGGTTGCGATCATAGTCCCCAAAATGTGCAAAACCCCTTAATAATTATTTTCTGAATAAATTCATAATGTGACATACAATAAGTTATTACGCTTTTTTATTAAAAATAAGTGTTATTAGAACGTTTTCAAGTGTGAACAATTTGTTATGAATAAGTGTCAACATTTCTGTCGATTTGTGGTAATGATAATTAATTATAGTTTTCTTTTCCAAAGCTCAATGCTAACTATAGTTATTACTGTAACTCGAGGTCTAGTCGCAATGGTAATTGTTGTTATTACTATAACTCAATGTCTAGTCGCAATGGTAATTGTTGTTATTACTGTAACTCGATCGATTAACAAACTTAGTACGTGTTTAATTTTTATCTTTTGTTGGTATCGCTTGATAGAACTTAGAGGCATTCCGATGTATGCTGATTCAAAGTAGTAATTTCACATTAGCAATTACAATATCATAACATTTTAGCAGCTAATGACGTTTAGGTGAAAGAGATGAGTTATGTCTGGATACCATCACTTCCCAGGCACAAAGTTGGTGGCATAGGCCCAAGCATTGTTGGCAACAGGGTCGGCCAAATGGTCGGAGAGGTTCTCGATCGGTCCCTTTCCGGTGACGATGGCCTGGACGAAGAACCCGAACATGGAGAACATGGCGAGGCGCCCGTTCTTCAGCTCCTTGACCTTGAGCTCGGCGAAGGCGTCAGGGTCGTCGGCAAGGCCGAGGGGGTCGAAAGCGCCGCCGGGGTAGATGGGGTCAAGGCCCTCACCGAGGGGGCCTCCACCAATACGGTAGCCCTCAACAAAGCCCATGAGGACAACCTATATACCGCATTATTAAAATTAATAAAATGATAATTAAAAGTAAGCAATTTAACCAATGAAATATAAATAATATATTAAATTATTGTATAACTCATATTTTAAATCACACGAGGACAACCTATATATAGAGCTATTAAAATTAATAAAATGTAATTAAAAATGGCTATCATACCCGACGAAAAAATAAGTGATTTAACCAATTAAATAGAAATAATATATAAAAATATTATATTTAACTCATATTTGAAATCAGAATCCATTTATTTCTGGTATAGGCCGCCGCATATGACCAACCTGGGACGCCCAGATGGCGAGGATGCTTTGGGCGTGGATGAGGTTGGGGTTACCGAGGTAGTCAAGGCCGCCCTCGGAGAAGATCTGGGAGCCGGCCTTGAACCACACGGCCTCGCCGAACTGGACACCGTTCCTGGAGAGGATCTCCGGGAAGACACAGCCCAGGGCGCCGAGCATTGCCCAGCGGGAATGGATCACTTCCAGCTCTCTGTTCTTGGCAAAGGTCTCCGGGTCGGCGGAGAGGCCGGCGGTGTCCCAGCCGTAGTCGCCGGGGAACTCGCCGGTGAGGTACGACGGAGTCTGCTCCGAGAATGGGCCCAAGTACTTGGGCCTGTCCGGACCATACCTATTTTTTTACATTACACCATAAACACATTTTTAGCAGCAGCTAATTGAGGATTAATTAGTGATTAACCATTGCACTTAAAAAGCCAATTGCAAAAAAAAAAAACTGAATTCGATTGATACGGGTCAAGCACAAACCAGATGCTTTGGGGGGCACTTTTGACGGTTCTTCGCATGGAGAAACGGCCGCCGGAGACACCGACCTTGCGGACGAGCTCATTCTGCTGCTTGAGGGCGGGCTGGCCGGCGAAGGCCGAGTTCTGGATGGCGGAGGTGGCCATGGAAATTGCTAGGTTTGCTACTGGTTTGAAGGTTGTGGCGGGGTTCGGAGTTGGGGTGGCTGAGGGGGGAAGGGTTTCTTATTTGGCTGCTATGGGTAAGCTTGTGGATGAGAGTATTGCCACGGTGGCAAATTTGCCTACGTGGCGGCTGATCGAATCTATATCCAGCATCTGATTGGTTGGGGGGAGATCATGCTTTCTATCTTGGATGGCTTGAGGTTTGTATGGTTGTTGGGCCATGCCAATGTGTGGACTCTAATTTCCATTGAATTGAAAAAATGGGCTGAAATTCTAAATTTGGTGAAATTATATTAATATATTTTAAGGGTTCAATTTAATTTTTGATATTTACCCTTCTTTAATTAGCATTATTAGTTTAAGAACTAGCCGTCGTCGATATGTTTTTTTCCGGCAAAACAATGCGAGCAAACCGGTTAACTACTTGCACCATAATTCAATACACACACGACACATAAAGCCATGCATAAAAGGATTAACTAGTAATTATAATTTTAAAATGAATAAGAGAACATTACTCCTAGTAAAGGTTATATACGTAAAGCCGTGCATAAAAGGATTAACTAGTAATTATAATTTTAAAACAAATAAGAGAACATCACTCCTTGTTATGGTTATATACACAAAGCTGTGCATAAAAGGATTAACTAGTAATTATAATTTTAAAACAAATAAGAGAACATTACTCCTAGTAAATATTATATATGTATGAGTAATTATTAAAAACGCCTCTGAGGAACGCAGAATAAAAAAGAGGGCACCTCTCCCCCTTGTGAGTAGTATTTTTAGCTCATCCCAAAAGAGACGCCGGCGTCTCCACCATTGATCAAAGTGATAATCAACGGTGGAGATGCAAGGCGTCTCCACCGGCGGCATCTCTTCTGGG
>JAVDBV010048232.1:0-19535 GCA_032619315.1 Piper longum | reverse complement strand
CCAATCCGAAGGAAGAAATGAAAGAGACGCCCCCCCCCCCCCTCCCTTTTACCCCATTTTATAATGAAATAAAATATGGCTAGGGTACGTGGAAACACCCCTTTACCATAATTTTCTTAACCGGTTAATTGGGTAATCAACATAGTTCACTTAACCATTTAAACACTTAAACGGTACGGTTCACCTAACCGGTTAAATGGGTAAATGGTGTCGTCGACTCAACCGATTTAACTAAAATTAACCGGTTAAAAAATACTTTTCACTTCACTCGGCAATTCATACTTAACCAATTAACAATATTTTATTTAAATAGAAAAAATTAAATTTTCCCACGTTCAATCCCATCGCGTCGAACGTTATTATTATTATTATTATTATTATTATTAGTTTTTTTTTTCCGGGTCTTTACACGAATCGAGTTGAATACTACCTTGCTCCAATTCGAGTTTTAGGATTCGAGTTTGTGTCAGGTTTAAGCTTGAACATTTAAATATCGAATTTGATTTTTGTCGAATCAAGTCGAACTAAACTCTAAATGTTCTAGAGGTAGCTCGCTTAATTAGTAGCCCTAATGGCAGAAAGATCAAAACAAAATGATATATACATTAAAGCTCAAACCGTAATTTGTTGTTTGCTATTGGAAGTCGACCGAGTTGATAGTTTGGGGTACTCATATGTAATTTTCACCAATTTTATTTCGGTTAAAAACCCGTAATTGTTTTTATTTTTTCTGATTTTTTGAGCAAGCGTTTCAGCCGTTATTGTGAAAATGGCTGCGTTTAAGCTTTCATTATTACTCGACCACCCCGAAGGCATGTGCATCTCGACTCTCGTTTAGAAATAAGACGCGGCGACTTGACGTAGCCAACCACCTGCGGGTAGCTCGTGAGTTGTCGGTGATGATGCGAGAGACAACTGTGCTGTAGAATAGTAGAGATAAGTAGTCTTGTTGAGTTTGTTATAGATGGGGCGGATTGAACCACAGAGATCGAAAGACCATATTTTTCATCTTTGACGGTTGGTGTTCTATACCAAACTTCTAGCAATCTATTGTGGCCCGTCCATATTTTTCCTCTCCGACGTTAGCGTCTATGCCCGGACCCCCCTCTTTATATAGGTAGAAGAATAAGATCAAAAAGAGGAAGAAAGAGAAAGCTCGTTTCGTTTCTTTCTTGTAAGGGGGCTTTTCTCTTTACGAAACAGCGCTAAGCTTTGGGAGAGAAAAAACCCCTTGTGCCGCGCAGTGTGTTTTGACAAAATATCGCTTTAAACGCGAGGTTTTTGATGGGAACAACTTGGTTCGGTTCTTTTGGAGGTTTTTGAGCCACTAATTTTAAATTAATAAAATATGGTAAAAATATTTACTGCTTTAATAAGTATTTAATTGAAATATATAATTTTTTTAAAAGTTAAAAATTATCTAGGTATGTTTAGTATGTTTTGGAGATGTTTTCGTCGACAATGCAAAGATGCACGGTAAAAACTCTACTTTTTATCACTCTAGTTATAAATTAACTTAAAATAAGTTAATGGTCTTTGATTTGAGTGAAACTTAGTCGACACCTTACCCTATTTCTCAGTAGCATTGTGACCAGTTTTGGGATCATTTGGGTAGGTTTCAAATTTTATTTATAAATTTTCAATTTGTTAGGGTCCATATAGCTTTAAAAATAGTCCATCTAGTGATACAAATTGTAAAATCTACTTAAACTTATTTACAAAGTAAATTAGATTGAACTCTTACTGAGGTCAAGGTTCGTATGTTAGCTAACCACACCCACTTACCCAAACCCATTTAGAGTCCTCTAAACTATTAATAAACAATTGCAAAATTGGTATGCGACTAAAGAACACTGGTGTAGTACCTTAGGGCCGAGTTTAATGGGCCTTATTCCCCTTAATTAGTGTATGGGCCAGCTATGGTGGAATTTACCTATAAATCTAAGAGGATAAGGGCCCACCCGTCCAAATTTCAACTTATTTGGACATTGTTAGGCTCATCCAAAAGGTTGTCTTGTAAGCCCATTCTATTAAATCTTTAAAATTGATTAAAATTCACTAAGTAAACATGAAAATAAAATATTAATTAAGTCACTTAATAAAGTTTAACATTTTACTTATGACCTAATGAAGATAATTAAGTGATGTTTAATTGTTGATCTTGTGTAGAGGCTTTACCTCGTTTTGTATGTCGATGTGACTCAATTATTATTTAGCTCCATCTCTCTGTCTTAAGTATTGTGGGTGACCTCACTGACTAGAATACAAAGCTCGACTCATCTAGATCTATAGGACTTTCCCTTTGCTTCATCTTCTTTTGATTCCCTGCATGTCAAGTTTAACTGTGTTTTAGACGTAGGACTACATTGGGATCGTTTTATCTGATCCCTCTAATGTCGGGTCATTTAGCCATATTTTCTACACATGTTTAATAAAAGTTCAAGGTTGAGACCCATAGATGGTTTCCAAAAGATAAACGTAAAAACTAACTATCAAATCCTCTCCCAAACTATCAAATCCTCTCCCAATCCTATCTATACAAATATGAGGGTTTATGACTTTTACGAGTAAGACTGTGTACAGGACGTATGGAGTCTACTATTACTCCTTCAAACCCTGAGGTAGTGTGGATTATGAGGGTGCTATGTAATGCAACACATTTTTATAATTTGTGGCACTAACTTAACCATTCCTTTTGCCACTCAAGTTCCATGACAGGTGTACTATGGAGAATGTAAGGGCGTAAGTGTTGTATGCATGAAATATTAATATTAGTAGTGTATGCACGCCGACACTTATTTAAGTAAGTTTTCTTACCATCGAATGTGACGCAATTCTGAAGTTTGCTAGGTTCCCACGTGCAATGAAATACCCATTCGCCAACTTACTATTTTGTTGTTATGCTGTGTAATTTCTCTTACACTTAAATTATTGCTTGCATAGAGCATGTGGAATAGGAAGCCATGACCATTGTTTAAATACTTGTATCATCTTCATGTAACTAATAAGAAGACCTAAACTAATCACGTAAACTAAGCAGTAAGAATATGATGTACTCAACAACATCCAACTCCAAAACTTTAGTGGGGGTGTGCTTCTTCTATGGTTGGGAGTGATCATCACATTTTTAGTGTCACCGCTCATAATCGTAAGGGAGGTTTTTCCTCTGTTATAGCTAATGGTGTTTATATATGATTCCTTTAAGTTTAAGATTTGCCTTTTTAGTTTGAAATCAACATGCATTCATTGAAACCAAGTCTGGTGTCCATCTTAAGCCTCCAGGGAGAGTTGAGATCCGCTTCTGGTAAGTCCCTACGTAATAGCCTAATGAATAGCTTCCAAATTATAATATAATAATTTGGCCCATCTCTAGCCGAATTAAGGTGTTACATTAAGCCTTGTACAAGGTTGAGATCCACTTCTAGAAAATTTGTACACAATAGCCTAATGAGTAGCTTTCCAATTCATAATATAATGATTCGGTCCGTCCCTTAGGGCCGAATTGGGGTCTTATGTTGTGCCTATGTACTTAACTGAATTCCTTGATAATAATGTTCTTCCATGTAAAATGAGTAGAGGACAAATTAAAAACTTGGTCTTCCTTACTTGAGACACTTAGTTATGTGCTTGAGTTCACCATCTTTTTAGTATTTTTGGCAAGTTGGGCCCTTAGTATCTTTATTAGATACAATAAGTATCTTTATGAGATACAAGAAACACTCCAATGGTGAACAAGATTATGAAACAATGAGATGTCAATTTTTTTAAGGACTTTCCATAAAAGAAATAATGTTAATTTGGATCTTAATCCATTTTGAGAATGAAGACTATAATACTAGTAATCCTCTAGTTCAATTTCTTTTTTTTGAAAGTTGAAATCATAAGGAATTCCTTAAGGATATTACGTCATGGTATGCATATCCCTACTCTAAGACATCATTTGTCGTTGTGATGAAAGCTTTTGTACTTTATAGACAATCATGAATGGTTTAATCTCAAAAGGAAGATAAAATAATGACAATTTATGTGGAATTGTCAAGTCCTCTTAGTATAAGTGGTAAAATGTAATGGAAAAAATATTGAGTCAATAAATAAAGTTTAGACTTTAGTTGATTTCTCAAAGATGAATTGATAGTAGTAGGTATTAATTACGAGGAAACTTGTTTTTTACTATTTTGAGCTACTTGTGTCTGCCATTCATTATGGAATGAATTACATTTTGATATAGAATTACTTTTAATGGATGTTAACCACCTATTTTTTATGGCAATTTGGATGAATAAATATGCAACAACTTGATGGATTGGTTGTACCAGACCAAGATAGCAGTTTTTTGCAAACTCCTGTTTCAATGTATGGTTTGATGCAATCATTCATATAGTAGAATTTTGTCTCTACAAATCCATCTTTCTTGCGGTTTATGATGATGTTGGGATATCATTATATTTAGAATAAAACTTTCAACTTGATTTGTGATTCTATTTCTTAATGTGGATAATATTTTCCTACCCAATTATAATGACATGTATTTCCTTTCTTTTAATAGTTCGGTTGCCACCAATTTTTTAATTGAAGGATATGGGTAAAAAAGCGGAAATTCATTTAGTATAATCATTTGAAGAGATTGTTATCTTTGTCTTGAGAGTCTTATACTATAAAGTTTCTTAAACGATTCAAAGCAAGGTTATTAAAATCAAAGATACATAGTAGCAAAAGGCAAACACTGATTATTTAAATATGACTCAGAATAAGAAGCAATCACTGGCAAAAGTTTTCATTTTTATTACAGTTCAGAATTTTGTCTATGTCCTGATCTCTCGACCATATATAGCCTAAGTAGGATATGTGAGCTGATATCATTAGATCCAAGTCTAGCTCATTACAAGGTGTTAATGGATCTCCAAGGCACTGGAACTATTTTCTTTTGTATAGAAAATAAAGTACAGTTGACATGTTAATTGAGCTCGTATTTTTTATTGGCTTGCTAGAAATGAACATGTATCGTGTGATCAATCATGACTGTAGAATTTTAGCTTCTATTAGAGCAGTGCAAGAAAATGTTTGGCTATGATGAGTTTTGGATTATTTGGGAATAGTCATTCAAGTTTTTTTTGGCGCTATGACTTTTTATTGTAACGATGAGGTCATGATAACTTACATTGAATACCCCAAATATAATAACATAACCAAACATATTAATATTTAATTTAATTTTATTAGAAACATTGTCTAGTAACATGAAGCAAACTTAAAATACCAATTACACATCAGTTAGTTTAAGTCCCATTCGAAAAAACTTATTTCACGTGATGTGGATGTCTCTCAGAATAGATAGTGAGATTGATTATTTAGATTTGTATTTTAGTGATAATGTTTCTTTACAAATAAAGACTTTTTTTCACTTCATTGTAATTATACTAACACACGAGAATAGTACGTCTGATAGGATAAATGACTAATGGAGTAATCACCTCTATTACTAAAGAGAAATGAGAGATGAGACAAATATTTTATGCCTTGTATGTTGCCTTGATGGAGATTAAGATGAGACCGTTTTCTGTAATGGTTGATATAATACCTCACAACTATATATCTTATAGGTACCCTAATGTGAGAGTTTAGATAGCTAAAATGTTGATGTAATTATGCTAAGTATCTCAGGTGTAATTATGCTAAGTTTAGATAGCATGAATGATTTGGCGACAAGGGGTTTGCCTAGGAAATTCATTATTTTAGTCATCAAAAGGAATATAAGTGTGAAAGGAAGACTATACAAGTTTTGACTATTATTGCATCAATGATGGGCTTCATAATGTGGATACTGGGAGTGGAGTATTTTTTTCTTATGTGAGTGCTATTCGAACATCACTAATAGTGTAGGGGGCAGCGAATACTTGAAGCTCAAATGTTATCCCCAATAGGTGCATAGTGGTAGTTCTATTGTGTCACATTTCTCGCAGGTCGCACGACTTATTTTTCATATGATCAAGCCAAATAAGCACCATCACATACTTCATATATGAGTGGGAAAATTTATGATACGCCAATATTGTGCAAGTGGGCGATGTTGGATGTATTATATATACGCCCAATATTTGGTGAGATCCCAAATCCATTAGAACTCTCCTATTTAAGTAAATTGACCTAATAAACCCTAATTATTTATGTTTATCCATATTAGGGAAGTCATTGTTGACTAGGAATCATTATTGCTAATAAGTGTTATGTCTCTCTAAATTTCTAGAGAGGACGTTGGAAGAGAGGAGGAAAAGGTTCTAGTTCTTTGGCTTAGGGATTTAGGTTGGGGAACCTTATTCTTCCCCTGATTGTGAGAAGAATAAACCTACTGAGAACATTATTCAATCTATTCCTCTTCAAGGTACACATTCCACCTTTGTTAAAATAAATTCTTCATGATTGAAGTAGGAAAAGCCATCATTGAGACGTTTGAGTCAATGCTTGGATATCAATTGGCGCAATTGGATAGGTAACATGACCATAGTAATAAAGGAAGCGACTATTCTCTTATGGGAGAACCTGCCAGTGGGTGAGATACCTCATGGCAATTTATTATTAAGTTGACAATAATTCATGGATGAGATGCCACAAACATGCATTGAGTGTAAATACTCATTTGATAGATGAGGTGCTATAGAGATCGTAGATGAGCTGCCGCGAGCGTGCATGACAAACATAGGAATGCAGGAGTGACTT
This sequence comes from Piper longum, assembly GCA_032619315.1. NCBI lineage: Eukaryota > Viridiplantae > Streptophyta > Magnoliopsida > Piperales > Piperaceae > Piper > Piper longum. The sequence continues at coordinate 12,821 of JAVDBV010048232.1, read as the reverse complement.
AGCCTAGAGGGTCTAGTTGTGGTCTTTCTTGGAGGTCATGACAAATCTTATTAAATTCTTAGAAACCAGAAGAAATACTCAAGCCTTATGCAAATAAGGTCAAAAAATTACAGGAGACGAGAAGTTGTCGAGGACGTCACTTGATTTAGTGGGGGAAATTGCCATGCAACCAGAACTTGCCAAAAGGGTGTTGGTCAGTGTAGCCACTTTGGCTGCCACTTATGGTGACATCAATAATTTCCTCTACTTTATTGGTGCTACTCTTGAAACCCCTTCTACCCAGTTGTAACCTGCTGTCAAGAAGGATCACCTAGCTTGACCGAGTGCTGCAATTCACTGCTTTCTTTGCACGTAGTATTTTGTTAGACTTTGTTCCATGCGTGCAATCTTTTCTTATATTGCCACCTGCAGGTGGCCTTTTCTTTTCTTTTCTTTTTCCACAAGTTCTTTGTAATTTTTGTGTTCTTTAATAGTGAATACATAGCATTTCTTTTGACAAACTAATCGAGCAAACTTGATCCTTTATAATGGAACTTTAGGCTGACTTCTAGTACAAGTGTCAGAAGTGCTCCACTCAACTTGCAAGCGCGCTCTGTGTGACAACATGTTATCTTGGGAGCTTTTATGTGATAGGATTGCATTAGATTGGGATCATTGATGCATTTAGTGCATATATTTTGGATTCAGGATTTTGTATTTTATGAATTGGGAGTTTAGGATGCACCCAAGAGTCAGTGTTAATAACTGTAAAACCCGTGATCTCAGTCAGGGTTTTATAGTAAAAAAAAGTCAATTTAACTATTATTTTTAGTCGAGTCAATTTCAGAACACGCGTACTGAACCGAGGTTAGTCGTGTGTTATGAACTATCAGGGTCATATGTACCAAGTATATATAATGATAACGTTAGTAAGACAACATCAGAAGGAGATATCAGAATAAATGAAAGTATGCCCATATTTTTCATATGAATTTTAGACCGTAAAATTATTTTTATATCAAATAACATATTATAATGCGTTACGGAGTAATTTAGGTGGGTATTAGTTATAGACTATGTCATTGTGATGTTATGTTCTGTATTATATTTTATTGGATTTTTCCTATTTTTTTTTTGGTTTTGTTACATTAGTTATTATTTTTTACTCTAGTCGAAGTCAAGTAAAATTTTATTCACGAAGCTGCCACCGAACTCAACCCGACTTTTTCTCCCCCTAACCGCGATGCCACCCTTGTCATTGCCACTAACACCATCTCCGAACATCGCACCGCCACCGAGCAACGCCGTCGAGCCTCGCTGTGTCATTGTCGTGCCGCCCCGAGTGGCCTCGGTTGCTGCTCGGTCTCCACGATACACGGGAGCCGCGCCCTATTATTGCCCTTCCCGACGCTGTTCCGCCAACACCATCCCCTCGACCCCCGACCTTTTCCCCCAAACCCAACGCCTCCGTCGTGGCCGGCTGAGGCCCAATCAGACAAGTCGACCAACCCTGGCTGATTCATCACCACAGCCGCCAGCCATCGCCGCACTTGCCATCCTCACCGTCATCACCATTGGGTCGAGATGATCCATAGCCCTGATTTCCTCGCCATAAAAATCACCAAAAAATCACAAGAAAGCCACTTGAAACTACCAAAAAATTGCCAAAAAATTAGATTTGTTGCAATTCGCTGGATTTTCAGCTGAAGTCGTTCGTTCGATTGAAAAAAAAAGAATTTCTTGATTGAATTATACTAAAACGAATGTTAATGAAGTAATTAGACAAAGTAAGTATCGTAATCTAATGCAACATCATGTTGGAAATCTTATATGGATTGGGACTGATGTATGATTGGTGTGATTATGATTGATGCGTGTATGTTATAGGATGTGTGAATGCATCATGAGTGGATGTTAGCTTTTAGTTTGATGTGTAAGTACGGAGTAGGAGCTCACCACCTAGGCGCATGGACATGGTTGGAGCTTTTACCAATCCGTTTAGGACACGTTCCTCGTTTTACGTTCTATTCTATTGTATGTTTGTTTTATTACTTATATAACAGGTTAAGTGGTGTTTTATCGAATCCCACTTACCCCGAGTCATTTGATCAATTGATTTTCTAGATTAATCACCCTCGAGGATGAGATCCCTTGAGTTTGATTTTGAAAATAAGATCCACCATAATTTCTCTTCGGGCATATTATATAAATCCCTTCTCATACCTATATATAGTTTTAACATATTTTAGTCAAATGAGAGATAGGAAAACCGACTCGCATGTACCATGAGCAGGTGTATATACCAGTCAAAGCGGGCTCTAGATTAGTGAGAGGGTTGTTCCATTCTTGAGGGATCCTGACAACTCCCGTTTTGAGTTCCTTGCACCTGGAGAAACGTGGAGGTTTTCGTGCTCAAGGCCACGAGAATTGTCGAGGAAAGGGGAGGGCTTAGGATATACTGGTAGTCTCAAGGGACCAAAAAATGAGAAAATGTTGAGAGAGGCACCAAATTAGTTTAGTATGGGATGCTATCGGGTTTGCAACCCAGTGGCTCCTCAGTAGATGCCCTTAGGAGTAGTCATGAGAACTATATAAATATTTTCTTCAAAATGAGAGTTAGCTCTCATTTTCTAGTTTGCTACGTAGTTATCTTTTTGGACCAGTAACACTAGTCACTGACATTTCTTTTGTAAATATGTAGGTGAGGATTAAATACTGGATACGTTGGCTTGGACGAAGAAGTAGTGACCAATCTTGCACACACACACACACACACATGCTCGTCGACAGAATGTTTGTTTTGGTTGTTTTGGTTGTTTGTTATGTTATTATGAAAATGAAATTATTGTGATGATTGCCTGATATAAAAGATGATATAATGAAGATTTCAGTAAATAGAAATGGATAGTGATAATATGATCTAAAATATCTATTAATTTGCAGATTGAATGATAAAGGTAGAAATGCAAATTTGCAGGTGGGTCGAGACCCAAAACATAGAGAATGTTTTGATGTGGCCAAATTAAATATTCATGTGGAAAATATGGTGCAATGGATGTATACGGATTTATGTATTAATTTGACAGGGTAGCCCCTAATTGCGCTTTTAGGGGAGTCTCTGTCCCTTTTCTTTCACGAATTTTTGTTGATTTTATCGTAATTATTTTGGGACGTAAACTTGTTGTCATGTCGTACATATAGTAGCATGTTAGGGTTTTGTATATTTATCCATGCATAGTGATTAATATCTTCTATCTTGAGACGCCAAGAGTAGATCCACTCGGGTTAGCCGACTTAATTGGGATCCTATTTGGTTCGTGAGCCAACCAGATTCGGGTTGTCATAGTTTGGTATTAAAACCACTCTCGGTCAATTAAGTTGGAAGATATATTCATATGTGATGTGTGTGTAAAGAGTACTCCAAGTCCAGCTGGCAGTTATATATTTCCATCCTTATTGTCTTTGATTTACATATTTCTCACCAATGGGGAGTCTGACACTATTTTCGGGGTAATCATGGTAAGGATTCGAAGTACTTGGAACAGGAGTTCATCGCCTCCTTCTTCGAGACAAGCTAGCCCTACTCATGCTCACAGCGAGATGGAGTCTAGCCGAGCGAGAGCCACACCGCCACTAGGAAATTGCTATGAACCAGGCTCGGTATGCCACCGTAGCGGGAGCCATTGTAGTGGTATCTGCCATAGTGTTAGTAGCCGTAAGACTGAAGCGAATGCTGCTATTGCACGGTTGGCAAGTTAGGAGGAATTTCGAAGAAAACTACAACAAATAGCTCTCACCATAGCACGAGTAGAGAAGAGAATAGCTGTGGATGACAAAGCACGAGGGGAGCTTGCATTTCCCATGGGCCCTCCACTGCTGCTTCCTCCTCCGCTACATCACGGGACCACTCCTACAACAATTCGATTGGTCACCCCACTTCAGGCTAGAAGGGGTACAAAGGGTAGTGGACCTACTGGATATGGCAGTGAACATATAGGCGCCCAAGGTGTGGCAATACTCCAGTAGGGGCAGTATCATCGTTTCCACAATTTGAGATTGGAGAAGGATTAAACAAATCAGCAGGTGATAGAAATCTCAGATTTTGGCAATATAAGCGGTTCGTGAAGAATGGAGGATGCCCATTCATGGAGAAGTTAGATCTAGAAGAAGCTTTCATGTGGATTTCATCAGCTGTTGGCGTATTAGGAAGTATGGCATGTCTGATGGAGTACCATGTGAGAATTATTGTGGGAGCATTCCAAGATGAGGCTAGAATATGGTGGGATCCATTCATGGCCTTCACTTTTGCAGACAAGCAACCTTGGGATGTGACATGGGATGAATTCAAAGCTGAGTTTGATAGAAAATATTTTCCTCCTGATGTAAGGAAGAGGAAAAGAAAGTGATTTTTGGACACTTAGATAGGGATCCATGAATGTGGCACAGTATGAGGCCCAATTTAGAGCATTGGAAATATTTGCACTTGATTTAGTGCCGACAAAACAACGAACAGTCGAGCGCTTTTATGAAGGTCTACACTATAAGATTCGTGTAGTATTGATTGACAAGACCGAAGTGAAGTGGCGGAACCAAAGTGGCGGTGGCGTTAACTCAATGAAATCGTGGTAGATCTAGATTGGGAAAATAATATAGTGAACCTATGGTAGAGGTGGACAGCTAGGGTATGTGAAAAATACCCTAACACCCATATTTCATTTAACCAGGTAACCGGGTAAAGAAAAAAATATAATATTTAACCGAGAAGAGAATATAATATAATTAATCATAATAATTTTCCAACGTTCGATCATTCCCCGACCGAGTCGAAAATATATAAAAAAAAATTTCACGGTCTTTACAATCTCCCCTACTTGGTCCTAACCGGCTTGGGTTAACCCTATAACAAACAGCCAAAAATGCAATATCATGGGCCTAACCGGCTTGGGTGTTACTAAAAAATATAACTAACCAGCCCTAACCGGACTGGGTGTTACTTAAAATGGTGAATGAACAAATAAGTCTAGAATTTATAACTTATCAAAATAACTCATGTCTCATACGACAATATATAAAATAACCGTCCCACAGTCTCGAACCGTTTCCCATAGCCACATTTATAACACATGAAAATAAAAGGAAGTCCACTTATTATCTATTCGCTGAAAGAACCGCCGAATAGTCTTTTATTCTTCGGTCCAACGCTGCTAACCTACAGAGGAAATTCCACATTAGTAATTAAAACACTTGGTCGTATAATTAAATAAAACAAGTCAATAAAAACCCTATTCATTATCTCTCACGTCATTCTAAGATTTTTGGCTTTCAGGTCAATCTGAGATTATTGACTGTTAGGTCCATTCTGACATTATTGGCTCTCGTGTCCATTCTGAGATTATATGCTGTCAAGTCCATTCTAACATGTCCATTACTGGCTGTCAAGTCCATTTTGGCATGTCCGTTATTGGCTGTCATGTCTATTCTGACATGTCCATCATTGGCTGTCAGGTCCATTCTGACATGTCCGTTATTGGCTGTCAAGTACATTCTGATATGTCCAGCTGTTAGGTCCATTCTGACATTATTGGGCTGTCGGGTCCATTCTGACAAGTCCATTACTGGCTGTCAGGTCCATTCGGACATGTCCATTATGAGATTATGGGCTGTCAGATCCATTCTGACATTTCCAACTGTTAAGTCCATTTTGACATTATTGGGCTGTCAGGTCCATTCTAACATGTTCGTTACTAGTTGTCAGGTCCATTCTAACATGTCCAGCTGTCAGGTCTATTGTGACATTATTGGGCTGTCAGGTCCATTCTGACATGTCCATCTGACATGTCCATTATGAGATCATGGGCTGTAAGGTCCATTCTAACATGTCCAGCTATTAGGTTCATTCTGACATTATTGGGCTGTCAAGTCCATTCTGACATGTCCATTATGAGATTATGGGTTGTCAGGTCCATTATGACATGACCATTCAAAGCTTATGGGTTGTCAGGTCCATTCTAACATGTCCATTTTGAGATTATGAAGGGTGTGGCCTCGTGCCGAACTAAGTCAATTCCTTGACCTCGATTGCACTCGGTGCATAGTCATCAAATCTGGGCTCAGGCCGACCAGACTGCCCACAAGGGAAAATACAACATTTTAAATGATCATACGGACCTGGAAGGTTGACTGGTATACCAACAATGAGACGAAAAACTAATTTAGATGAGTGGAGCCCTGTGTCTTAAGTTGATGAGTTTAACCCGCGTAACCTACATCGAAACCCATTGCTAGATAAAATACTAATGTCTCTATGTGATGCATGTTTGTGGTATATGCTCATATCATCAATACATAAAAAACATAAAACAATGCTAACAACCATAGAAATAAATAAGTGGCAAGCAAATCAAGACATTATAATAATAATAATTAATTTCTAGATAATCAAAGAATACACTCATACATAATTAGATAAATAATAAATAGATGAGCGTAAATAATATTCTAATAATAAAATAATAATATAATCATAGTATATAAATACACGGCTAAACACGAGTGAATATTATACACATACTCGTGTTAATAAGCATATGATTAATTAAATTATTAAATAAATAATAAAATAATAATTCAATAAATAAAGAAAAATACTCATAACATTCAAAATTACTAATAAATGTGAATATGCATCTAAACTAATATAAGGGTTCTCGAATTACCAAAAATAATCGAGAAATGACTCAATACAAGCTCAACGAGACCAAACCAAGCCCAACAACACCAACCTGATGGGCTGAACCAATTTCTGGGTTGGGTCAGGTAGGTTGATGGACAAGAACATGACCATAGTCTGGCGGACTAGGGAATGACCAATCGGATGTGAATGTGCACAGGCGGACACAAAAATGGGGAGAAGGACCCAACACCAGTAGAGGGTAAATGGGCCGAACGGGGACGGCGGTGCCTGTCGGTGGAAAATGCCGATGGCGTCCAGGCTAGGGTCTCCGCTAGGGGTGTAAACAAGCCAAGCCGAGCCGAACAGGGGTGTGCTTGAGTTTGGCTTGATATAAAATGAGCCGAGCCGAGCTTTAATATAAACGAGCCAAGCTTCAATGTAAACGAGTCGAGCCGAGCTTGTCCAAAATTTATGGTGTTTGAGCTCGGTTCGAGCTGAGCTCGAACCGAGCTCGAGCCTAGCAAATGTTTATGTTCTCGACTTATATAGGATCAAAAAAATTTTGAACACTACATAAGTTCAATGTGACCTCAATAGTATTTACAAGCCGAACATTTTTTCGAGTTTGAACACATCGAGTTCGAGTTTCGAGCCGAGCTGAGCCAAACACTCCTTTGCTCAAGCTCTGTTCGTTGTTCAACGAGCTTGTCCATTTCGAGCCAAGTATTTTTTCAAGCACAAAATTAACGAGCGCGAGCCGAGCCGAATGCAAAAAGCTCGCAAGCAGGCTTGGCTCGTTTACACCCCTAGTCTCCGCCAATCAGGATCGACAGTGGACTTGATGGTGGAGGTGCTGGTGGTGACGGCCAGCAGGGTTCAGCCACGGGCTGACCGGAAATCGGCCATGAAAGTGGAAAGTCATTGTTGTGGGCGGTGGGTCGCCGACGGTGATCACGGCCACGACGATGGTCATGGGTGGTCTTAAAATGTCCATCTAGATGAGAGGAAGTTATCGGGGTGGTCAGATCGGCAGAATGTGGCTCCTCGACGCCGAAAAATAGCCCAAAACGGTGGCAGCGCCGGCGTAAACCAGCTCCAAAAACTCCGGCGTAGGCGGCGACTGCGACGGTTCCGGTGGTCGTGAGAGGTACGACTGGAAAGATGGCTGCGAGGCGGTCATGGGGGTGATGGTGCAGTGGCCAGGGGTGAAGCAGAGACTCGCCAGAGGCAAACCGAAGTAGCGGCGGCATTAACTCAATGAAATCGTGGGAGATCTAGCTTGGGAAATTAATATAGTGAACATAAGGTAGAGGTGGACGGCTAGGGTATCTGAAAATACCCCAACACCCGTATTTCATTTAACCAGGTAACCGGGTAATGGAAAAATATAATATTTAACCGGGTAGAGAAATCATAATAATTATCCAATGTTTGATCATTCCCCGACCGAGTCGAATATATATAAATTTTTTTTTTCACGATCTTTACAATCTCCTCAACTTAGAAATTTTCGTCCCCGAAAATATTATAATGGGCAACCGTGCTACCATCCCCACAAGAATATTATACCCCGAATTGGCTAGGGCATTATTTTTGTCATTTCTTGCTCAATCTCCCACGTAGCTTCTTCTCATCCCTGATTTCTCCACAATACCTTTACCAAAGGAATTTCCTTGTTCCTGAGTGTCTTTATTTCTCTTTCCAAGATGCGAATCGGCTTTTCCTCGTAGATTAAATCCGATTGTAGCTCTAAGTCTTTTAAATTCATGATTATATGATTTGGAAGTCGTAGCCCTTCAAGTATTCTATCCACCGCCTCTGTCGGAGATTAAGGTCATTCTGAGTGAAGATATAGTTCAAACTCTTGTGCTCCGTGAAGACTTCAAACTGGGCTCCATACAAATAGTGTCTCCAATTCTTCAGAGCAAAAACAACTGCTGTCAATTCCAAGTCATGGGTTGCATAATTTTGTTCGTAAATCTCCAATTGGCAAGAGGCATAAGCCACCACTTTACCTCCTTGCATAAGGACGCATCCTAACCCTACCTGAGATGCACCACTAAAGACCACGAATCCTTCATTGCCATTTGGCAGGGTCAAGGCAAATGCAGTAGTTAGACACTTCTTCAAAGATTGGAAACTCTCCTCACACTTGCTACTCCATTCGAACTTGACTCCCTTCCTTGTGAGCTTGGTCATTGGAAATGCCACCAAGGAAAAGTCTTTAATGAATTTTCAATAGTAGCCTGCTAACCTAAGAAAACTTCAGATATCGGTAACTGACTTGGGTTGTGGCCAATCAGTGACCGCTTTTACTTTCTACGAATCCACTACAACTCCGGCTTTCCAGATAATATGACCAACGAAATTTACCTCCTTCAACCAGAAATTACATTTTGAAAACTTGGCGAACAGTTGATTCTCCCTTAGAACTTGAAAAGTAATGGACATGTGTTTCGCAAGTTCATCTTCATTATTTGAATAGACCAGAATGTCGTCCACAAACACGATACTAAATTTGTCCAAGTATGTGTGGAATACCGTGTCCTTAAGTGACATAAAGGCCACTGGTGCATTTGTTAAACCAAAAGGCATAACAAGAAACTCATAATGCCCATATCGAGTTTGGAAAGCCGCTTTCTGTGTTTCTAACTCCCTTACCTGCAATTGATGATAACTAGACCGCAAGTCTATCTTGGAAAAGACCCTGGTTGTTCTTATCTGGTCAAACAAGTCATCAATCCTTGGTAAGGGGTACTGATTCTTGATTGTCACTTGATTGAGTTGGCGATATTCAATACGCAGCTGAAATGAGCCACCCTTCTTCCTTACGAAAAGAACAGGGGATCCCCAGGGTGAAGTACTTGCCTTGATGAAACCTGCCTCCAACAAGTCTCCTAGCTGACCCTTTAACTCTTTGAGTTCTACTAGAGCTATGTGGTATGGTCTTTTAGAAATTGGTGTTACTCCCGGTGCTAGATCAATGGCAAACTCCACTACCCGCTTAGGTGGTAACCCTGGAAGTTCATCTGGCATACGTCTGGAAACTCTGCTACCGCATGAATCATGGACAACTCTTTGGATTTGGACTCAGACTCAACTAAGTTAGCCAAAAAGGCTTTACAACTCTCACCAAACAACTCAACTACCTCACCAATCGACACGATACAAGGAGATGAATCAAACATTGACCCATGGAAAATGACCCCCATCTCACAATTACACGATTTTGTCACAACTCTCTTCTCTTGCTTCTGTGCATGGTCATACTCGAACACCAACTCATGAGCAGTGGCTACATCGTTCACCTCGGTTATAGTGCCCCTTGGCACCGTAACAATCCTACTCCTAAATTTTAGCTTCAACACCAAGAAGAATTTGTCTGCTCTAGCCTTGTTAGTTGCTAGAATCCGTGGTACAAAACACTCCAACTGCAAGAATTTCTTGGCATATTCCCAGACTAAATCCTCCCCATGAGCCAGGTTGGCCAATTCAAGTGCTTTCTTTTGAACAACGGACTCTGGAAAATATTGTCCATTGAAAACTGCCACAAATTCCGCCCACGTGATGGAAGAAATCTCGTGTCGATGAAATGTAGTTTTTTCCATAGATTTCCACCAGTAAGATGCTTCCTCCTAAAGCATGCATGTTGCCAACCTCACTTGATGGCGATGGGGCAGAAATAAAGCCCTAAACGCTTTTTGGGTAATGTCTATCCAGCTCTATGCCTTCATTGGATCGATTCCTCCAACAAACTTTTCCATAGTGTAACGATCACTATCATCAACAGCTGGCGGCACCACTTCTCGGACGACCGGTGGCACTGGGTTTGGAAGCTCCCCTCGGTCGCCGGAGTTCAGCTAACCCTGCCCGCCCTTGGGCACTCCTCTGATCACCATCTGGGGTGATTCTGGGACCCAGTGCCATGTTTGAGGCGCCATTCCCTGCTACCACTCCCGGTAACCACTGAACAATATTCTGAATCACAGATTTTGTATTCTCTGAAGCCTGCACTAGTCCCTATATGGTCGTCAGGATCTGAGCCAATACATTCTCCGTGTTCGAATTTGACAGAGTAGATCGGTTTGTCTACCTACGAGTGCCTGCCATCTGAAACGTCGAAATTTCTTCTTCTTTATCGCTCATTAGTATTTTATTTTATTTTTGTTTTTTAAGCGTTGCCACTCACATGCATAGCTTACGTGGGGCACGCTGTCCCATGACACTGTTATCCATATTGCACAGGTGTCCCATACCACCCATACTACATAGATAAACCCATTGATTATAAAGGCGTCCCATATACGCTCATTGGTTTAGGTGTCACATGCACCTAGCATGACACATAAGTGGCACACCGTCCCATACGGGTGTTATGCTTAATTATGTTTTTTCGGTTATTACTTAGGTTTGTTAGCGAGTACACTCATTTATTAATAACATAAAACATTCGAAAAAGATAATTAGTAGACTTTTCAACAAGGTACTTGAGTCATAAGATGTGAGCTAGTGGGAAACCATTCTTTGATACCACCTGTAACGACTGGGCCCAAAGTGCAACGTAATGGGCCAAAGTCATTTCTTTAAAATGGTAAACCCAAGTTAAAAATCTATAGTCCATTCACACTTATAAACAGGATCTTAGCCCGGTAAGTATTAGATGAGGGACTAAATTGAAGGATCTCACAATGCCACCGGACTTGAACTTTCAACAAAAGAAACGATTTATTTATGAAACTAAGTCATATTGTTGGGATGACCCTCTTCTCTTCAAGCAATTTGCTGATGGGATGATAAGAAGATGTGTACCAGAAGATGAAATGGAGTCCATAGTTCATCATTGTCACTCAACAGATTACAACGGGCACTTTGGAAGTACTAGGACAACGATGAAAGTTCTTTAATCAGGACTATTTTGGCCTACATTATTTAAAGATGCAAGACATTTGATTAAGAGATGTTATCATTGTCAAAGGGCTAGAAATCTATCAAAGAAAAATGAAATGCTTCTCAAGTCTATTCTTGAAGTGGAATTATTTGATGTATGGGGTATAGATTTTAAGGGTCATTTTCCTCCACCAGACTCTAACATTTATATTCTTTTACCTGTCGATTATATTTCTAAATGGGTTGAAGTAGTGGCTTTACCTTCGAATTTTGCTAAGGTGGTGGTTAAGTTTTTAAAGAAGAATATCTTTATGTGATTTGGTACACCTCGGGCAATCATTAGTGATGGAGGGTCTCACTTTTGCAATAGGCAATTTGAAGTTTTATTGGCTAATTATGGAGTGAAACCATAAGGTTGCTACCACTTACCATGCACAAACTATTGAGAGATCCTTGAAATTCTAGGGAAGGTAGTAAAAGGTAATAGAAAGGATTGGTCTATTTAATTAGATGATGCTCTATGAGCTTATAGAACAGCTTTTAAGACACCAATTTGCATGTCTCCTTATCGATTAGTGTTTTGAAAGGCTTGTCATCTTCCCTTAGAATTAGAGCATAAAGCTTTTTGGGCCATTAAGGAATTGAATTTTGACTTGGAATCATGTGGAAAAATGGGACTACAACAACTTATTGAATTAGAAGAAATTAGGAGAGCTTCTTATGAAAATGCCAAGATCTATAAGGAAAAATCCAAAGCATGGCATGATCAAAGAATTGCTTCTAAACCATTTTCTCCTGGACAAAAGGTATTGTGATATGACTCAAGGTTGAAAATTTTCAAAGGAAAATTATAATCTATATGGTTTGGTCCTTACATACTGCAAATAGTTTTTCCACATGGTACAACTAAAATTAAGACTGGGCAAGGGGATCGATCATTTAAAGTCAGTGGATGTATGCTGAAACACTACTATGAAGAGAAGTAACTTTGGAAGTCCTCCATCACATTAAATAAAGAATGAGAAACTTGCATCTGGTTGTAGACGTTAAACCAAGCGCTTCTTGGGAGGCAACCCAAGAATAGATCAAGTACAAATTCAGTTATTCATGATAATCATCCACTGACTAATTGGTTGAGCGAGTTCTCTTTCACTTCTTTCTTTTTATTTTGTTCAATATTGAGAACAATGTTTAGTTTAAGTGTGGGGGGATGGCTTAATTTTATGCATATTGTTCATGCTCAACTCATGTTTATATATATATATATATATATATATAAACA
>JAVDBV010048230.1:0-12788 GCA_032619315.1 Piper longum | reverse complement strand
CTCGTGTTTAGTTGGGTATTTATATACTATAATTATATTGTTATTTTATTATTAGAATATGATTTATGTTCATCTATTTATTATTTATCTAATTATGTATGAGTGTATTCATTGATTATTTATAAATTAAATAATTATTATTATCATGTCTTGATTTGTGTGCCACTATTTATTTCTATGTTGTTAGCATTGTTTTATTTATTTTTGAATGTATTGCTGATACGTGCACACACCACAAGCATGCATCATATAGACACATTAGTATTTTATCTAGCAATGGGTTTCGATGTAGGTTACGCAGGTTGAACTCATCAACTTAAGACACAGGGCTCCACTCATCTAAATTAATTTTCCGTCTCATTCTTGGTATATCGGTCAACCTTCCAGGTCCGTATAATTATTTGAAATGTTGTATTTTCCCTTTTTGGCAGCCCTGGTCGGCCTAAGTTTATATTCGACCACCATGCACTGAGTGCAACCAGGGTCAAGGAATTGACTCCGTCTGACACGGGGCCGCACCCTTAAAGTACTTGAAAGATGAAACACCTGCTCCCAGGCCAAAAGGGGTGATAGGGCGCAATGGCGGAAGACGACTCATTATACACTTGTGATACCGAGAGGGTGACTCAAGGGCAAATATCGGTAACTACAGGCCGCGGGCCATGTAGCGTGTGTGCGCATGCATGGGATGGTAACCGGATGGGGTGGCCACCCCTCACGGCATAATAAGAGCTCGGTATAGGCTCATATAAAAGATTTGTGAAATATTAATGGGGAATATATTGACTTGTTTCATGTAATTATACGACTTAGTGGTTTTATCACTAACGCGGAATTGCCTCCGCCGGTAAACAACTTTGGACTGATGCTTAAGACTGTGGTGGACGGTTCTCTTACCAAATTAGGTTTGGTGAATTGATAATAAATTAGACATCCTTTTTACTCTTTTGAGTTATAAGTGTGGCTACAAGAAACGATCCAAGACTGTGGGATATTTGCTTAAGTAGTTAATTTATTTCTTTCTTTTGATGCATGCTATCATAATATGATTTATTATTTTTATGATTAATAAATTTCTAGATTTATTTTTCATGTTATGATTCATTTCTCAGTAACACCCGGGCTCGGTTAGGGCGGGTCGTTACAATCACATGGAAAAGAGATACAACCCTCTCAATCTCCTTTTCTCGCCCCATGTGGACATACCTTGAAAAAACCTCCACTTTGCACCACTTGTCGAACATCAGCCGAACTTGATGCACCACTGTCGACTGCTTGTTGACCACCACCACATGAGGAGGAAAATATATCAGCACTTCTCCCCTTCCGACTCATGTGGAATGCCCTCTATCTCCCCTGATAGGAACTCTTGGCACATCTCCCCTACTCCGTCCAAAAGTCATCTTAAAAAAAATACCAACAATTTTGAACGAACCAAACTCTTCCTTGATTTATCTGATGAACCTCCATTGGACTTGAACCACAACTCCACGAACCTCCACAGGTAGACGAACTAAAGCTATGATACCACTGTTGGGCCCTTACGGCCCCCACCCAAGCTCCAACACGACTGTTGGACCCTTTGGGCTCCAACAACATCTACGACCTATGTAGGATAATCCTAACAACTCCCCTTCACACATCGAGTGCGGCCCGAAACAATCATCGTCTGACAATCTCACATTTTGTCAAATGACACCCACTTTTCATCAATTGAAAAACTCCCCTTAAATCATCAGGTGGAACCCATGAAGGAGACATTCACAATCGACGTAGGCAAACCCAATTCGAACTTGTCTCTGATACCACTAGTTGGGATTTTAACATACAAAATCCGTAAATATTATGTTGTATATTTTGAAAAAGCAAACCAGAAAAGATGAAAGATATAACACACACACACACACACACATTTAATGTGGAATCTCTAAAATAGAAAAGAAACCACAAACCATCCACTATAATCAAATAATGGGCATACACTTCGGGCAAAACCGGTACATCATCTTCATTATATGGATCAGACGATGACATCCATAACTTCTAACTAGGATACACATCCAATTGGGAACACTCAACACATCTAATTGGGAGCACTCAACCTCTAACTCTAACTGGAACACACTTCAATTAGGAATACAAATGGGGAAGACCCGTATCTTGTGAGGAGAGGCTCTCCCTCCTCTAATAGAGAGAGGAAGAGCCTCACTGCAAAACCTCATAGTGAAACTCAATTACACATTCTTCAGAAAATGATCTCATTTTTTACTCTCTCAATTGCATATGTACAACCACATATATATAGAAAAGACACATACTCAATATACAATTAACCACGTAGATACGAAAGACTAAATACTAAATACTCATCGTCTTTAATAATTCTTTTCAAAATTTTTCGTACATCTTAGAACAACATCATGTTTTTATGATTTCCTATGTAGTTGCATATCTTCTCACATTCATCGTATGATAAGGGACCTTAACATCTAGTTATGCTATATAGGTTTTAATTAACAAAATTTTTGTTTAGTGAAGAATTTCTCGAACTTGAGTGCGAAGATCATATATGTGCTACTTACAATTAACAAAGCAACTGATATCGCTTCTTGTTTAATGCCGGCAACACTAGGAGATACCAGAGTCCGGAAAACATAGCATGTGAGTCTGTGTTTCTTCTTTCTCTCTCTGTACCGTGTGTGTGCATGGATCGCATCAATTGCCATTCTTCGCGGCGGCTCTTCTTCCAATGCCCTTTCACTTCATTTCTATCGAAATCTGTCATAGTACTGTAATTTTACCTAGCTACCTGCCATAAGATCGATGTATTGATCTCTTACGGATCCATATAATTGCCAAGTAATTAACTCTGGGGATCTGTTTGTTTCAGCTCTAGCTTCATTTCCCAATCCTTCTAATTGTGATTCTCTGGGAAGCAACATTTAACTCTGAGTCTTGTTTAATTTATGTGTGTATGAACTGTTGTATATATATATTGGGTAGTTGGTAAAACTTAATAACCGAGCTATTGTTTGATTAATATGTATATATATATATATCTAATGAATAGTCCTTTATTTATTTCCATTAGTTCAAAAAAAAGAAAAACGTATCACCTCATCATGTGAGCTTTCACTTCTGCTCATCTGGTTTGCCTGCTCGTTTCCTTAAGCTGGAAATGCGTCAAGTTCACATGATTTATAAACCATTTCTCTGAAGTGAGTTGTATAATAAAAAAGATGCAGTCAGTATTGATCAAAATTCCAACTATTTCCTACTCATGCATGTCTATCTACTTCTAGCAACTGCCATATGTGATCCAATATTATAATCCAACATCGTCATCCATGAGGAAGTTGTAATGCCATAAGACACCACCCAATTCCTTGAAAGATTCTTGGGTATTGGTCATGCATATTAATTTTATTTAATGTCAACTCCCATGCAGGCGACAGGACAAACATCATACATTATTCTAAGCTTGTCTTTGGGTGTTTGAAGGGAAGAAGGGTGGCTTCAAATTTTTTAAGGCACCAGACCCAATTGTCCTGATCTTAATCAAGCTGTGAAGGAATTGTTTACTGCTTCGAACATTTGTCTTCTTTGAACTAGGAATCTGACAGGTTTGAACCGTGTCTCGGTGTTAAGTGACTGTATGTAAATACGGGGAGAGATATTTTTATACATTAGACACTTTCTTTAACCAATCCTTATAAAAAGATTGATCTTTTTCTTTGACATCTTCTGCTCCCGAGGATTTTGTTATTGGGTCATGCATATGCCAAGACAACATAGTCACATTCCATTAGCAATCTATATCACAGCTTTGGAAAGTAAGCAGTTGGCTTATTATTGTCATGAAGAGACATCTGATCTATGGGATCAGTTGCCCAAGCAACTAGCTATAGTCTGTCTTTTTGTTTTTGCTAGTGATATATATACGTTTGCAAGCCATGTTTTCCCTGTTAATTCCACCTTTTCTAATAACTTTTTTTCTTGGTTTTTCTTAAGGTTTAATAATTTTGGTCATCAGCTGGTAAGCTCTATATATTTGTTTGTGCATGTTAAGTATAAATCTAGTTGAAAAATTCGGACTCAAATTGGAGCTCAAATGAGTAAACTCTGGTTGATCTTCTTCAGGGCGTCACTCTTATATGTATCTCCTAAAAAGAATCTTTACTTACACACATATATAGATCCCTTCAGTACCAAACATTGATTAAGTGGTGCTTTTAAGAAGCTCATGTAAGAAAAAATAGTTTAGGGTATAAATATAAATATGGCAATCAGCTAAATTAAACTAGTCCTTGAGGAAATTAATTCACTACTCATGACTACTGGTCATGAGACGATGCCTCCACAATAAAAAAAAAATATTGCAGTGTATTCTTTTCCACGATAGCATAAGTCTTAGCGAATGACATGAGATCAGAGAATGACCTCTTAAACGCTACTTCATCAAATTCATCTTGGGCAGATAGTAAATGTATTTGCATGTCAAGGCAAAATTAGAATATAATTTATGCATGCATAAGCAAAATGGATTGATTTTATTTTTAATATAGCCTTTCCAATATAATATCTGATCTCATTCTCGGTAAGCATTAGGCCCTTTTCAAGAAAGTCCACCTGCTAGCTAAATTTGTGATTCTAAAATTATTATCGACAAGGTGGAAGTTGAGGACAAATTAGAAATAAATTAGAAGCATTTCAACGCAAGGACAATAAACTAACTATTCAAAGAGGGCCATGTTAAGATACAGAAAATGAATATAATCCATACACTGTCTCATTAGTGAGTAGGATGTTTTTCATTAATTTTGCTGTCGATTTCTACATATATGATCATTTATATAAGTGAGAAATAATAATCTAAAGAATATATATGTCATTCGTATACAGCCCTCGTCCACCTTTATGGACTTTTTTGGCAGATTATTAATGGCCTTAGTTAAATATTGCTCCAAAGCATCACTCTCTTTATGCAACTACTAACATCTACTCAAGATATTGCTAAGTTTGTATTAAAGAAAAAATATTCCCTGTCAACTTTTTAAAGTTTGAACAGGCTGGAGATTACCAAATTACTTGCTTGAGCTGGTTATATAGATGGTATCTGCATTGGGTTTTGTATTCCATTAAAGGGATCCTAGGAAGACTTGAAGCATATGTACTGACAGGAAGTAGGTAATCTCAGCCTGCTCATCCATGTGTTCTAATTTCTAATTTGTATATAGCTAGCATATGTTTGATGGGATGTGCTAACTCAATATGTGATCCTTCCGCATGCATCAAAGCAAGAGGCTAACAAATTAAAAAAATAAAGCAAATACTTGGTCAATTGAAGTAATTTATATAGAATGCATAAATTGCATCCTTCAACAACAATAAATAAGAGCAAGAGAATTATGGCCATTACATGCTAATTTATCCTCCAATAGTACTGCAGGCCAGATGGTATATAACAACCAACTCTCAAATCGACTTTCTGCTTCATTAGTGGCGATTAATGGAGAGATGCAGTGACAAGTGAGAGTGAACGGAGAAAGGTGATCAGCTAATCAAGAGACCCACCAAGAATTGATGAATTTTGATTGATTAAGCAATCAAATATCAAATATAAGTGGGCCTGTGGCAAGGGTATATATAGACTCCAGTTGGTTCCCATTGTTGACTCTTTTTGATCTGATAAAATAAATATACTGTACTGAATGTCTTAAAATTAGGTGATGCAATACATGTAGATTTCATTAAGAAGTTTGACCTAATTGGCGCTTGGAAGTTTACCTAAATCATTGTTTCATATAATTTGCAGTGACAGGGGTTATGTCAAAGTCTTTTATCTCATATATATGACGTGTTTTTTTTTTTTCAAAGCTATGACGGCTTCCACACGTATACTCCAGGAGGAAGCCTTCTCATGCCAAATTCCTACACTAGGCTATAAATATGTAATGGGAAAAATGGGCAGCTAGTTAGCTAATAAAGGCTAAAGGGAATGAAATGTTTGCTCTGTGAGTGTGATATATTCATGTCTGTGATTGCTTGCATATTGCAGCTGCAGGCCGATTACTGAAGACTATAGAAACAATATATGTTACAGAAGAGCATGCAACGAAAGCAATACTAGCGACCAAAACCTGTAACCAAGAAGGTCCGCATGTACATATGACTGTTTTTCAAGCTTTTTTATGTGTTGGGTTGTTGCATGTGGACGTGAAGAAACCCAAAATATATATGTTCTCACGGGGTTAATAATTCGTATACATGTAGATGAGAGTGGTCGACATCAGAGGTTAACCACTAAAGTTGATCACGGATATAAAGAAAGAAATCAAACACACACGTCGACAAGCTGTCAAAGAAGATGAGATGCTCAAGAGTGTGTGATAAAAGAAGAGGGAAAGATCAAAAGAGAGGGCTAGTCACGAATTGAGCTAGCATATATATATGACTATCAAAAGTCCAAGAAATCGGTCGTGCAGGTACTATTTAATTTAATTAGAAGACTGGGGAGGGAGAAGGAGTAGAATTTCAATACAAGTTGGGAGCATTACTTTATGAGAAGCAATTGAAGTTTGTCGATGCGATTGGGGTTGGTTGCAAGCAGGCTTCAGAGTTTTATATCCCGTGACTTCTCTCCATCACAAAAACACTCCCCCGGTGGTTGAGACCTCAAAATCATGCACGTATGTCTCGTCTCACCTCTGTACTACTGTATAAATACCGGTACCTTTATTAATTATGAATCCAAATGAATTGATATGTGCCACCTTTACAGAAACAAAGTAAAGATTTACATCAGGACGTACAAAAAAAATTTATTCGTTCAAGTTTGATTCATTTAAATTTTAATCCATGGTCGATTAATTTTTCTCCTTGGTTGAGAAAGCATGCATATGCAAGCATACATTGCATCCATGGCGCTCCCTTGTTAATTATCTGTACCCATGTATATTCTGCAAGCCGTATATAGCTTGCTTAATTTGAGAAGACCTAATTCAGTTTAGTCTAAACAGTAATTTTCTTAGCTAGCTATAAACAATTAGTGATTAATTATTTTCATGGCCGTGTGAGATCCACATGTTTCAACAGGCCAATTGACGGATTTCTTTTTAATTTAATTTCTCTGTTACTGTATATATACGTGGATAATTGACAGTCTTCTACAACATTTTAGTAGGTTATAGAGAGACTCTTATATTGATCTTCAACTGTCATACCATATATCTATAAAAGACATAACTAATTAATCCATATGAAAGCTTGATCATCTCCTTTGTTGAAGTGTAGGGGTATGGGCATCTTTACCGAAAATGATTAGTCGCCTTCGAAAAGTTTGCCTTTCCGCATATATATTGATCTTTACCCATGATTCCCTTTGACACGGAATATACGTTCTAACACTCCTTTCTAATATTCATCTCGTGGCTCTATAATTACTTTGATCATATTACTCCAATGATGATTACAGTTATGCTGTAAATATTTACAAACCACAATACTAAAAATATTGTGATTATAGCTTTAAGAACTCCTAAAATGAAGTCCATTTCATTTTTATTTTATGAGTTAAATTCCACGTGGGACTTTTTTAGTCAGCACGGCTATTTAGCTGATTTTCCTAATTATGCTCTTATAAGTTATAACATCATTAGTTTTGTCATAATTTAGTTAAATCAACAGTTAACATAATACATGGATTTCAAGATTTATGAGAGAAGTATGCTCATTGCATACCAGTTTTTACCATTTACTTCTTTCACATAATTATACAAGAAAGGTGTCTGGGGAAATAAATCTCATATTAGAATTGATGTGATGACAATTGACAGTATTTTTTATGGCTAAAAATATCTTTCTGATGCCAATTATTAATTTTTATCTCTTGAATCTATTAATATGAATGAATTTTACAAGAAGAAAATAGGGTTATAGGGACGACAAGTACGTCACTGAAGTTCTAAATTTGTCACAAAGTAATATTTTTTTTCAATGTTCCTTCACATCAATGACAGCTTCGTTGTCACTAGTTAATGCCATGTTCCCATGTAGTATTTGAATCAGTTTGGAATCGATCGAGTTCAGTCTTTCACCCATTGAATCTTATTTGAGTTTCAAGTTTGTAAACTAAATTTATGATATATGAGGCTTAAGTTTGGAGAACAAGACAAAAAGGAAAGCAAGTTGGAGAGTCAATGCACAAAGTGATCATGGAATATATGACCTATAAGGTACATATAAAAGAAGAGAAGAGGAAGATCTGAAAACATGGGAAGAGGGAGGGGGCCGTCAGCAAGCGTCAGAGGAAAGGTTTTAACAACGAGGCAGATTCTTTGGTCCTCTCCAGAAATGGCCGGTTGGGAAGTTTGAAAACCCATCGTACTTTTTTTTTCTTCCATGGCCAGCATCCCCATCGTCATCCTGCTCAGGCCTTGTGCCATTTATCCTTCTATTTTGATTAATCTTGTTCTAGCATGTCAATGACTCCATATATATTCAATAAACAGGTCTCTTAATCTCTCCCGCATTTTACATCTCACTAGTTTAATTAGTTTTTGCCGGTAGTGATTGTGCAAAGCATATGATGCTCATTAGTTTAAACGAGCAGTGAATTGTGAAAAGTGTATGATAGATGTTGCGCCTTATATATGGATAAACGTGAATTCTATAAATAAATTTCAACTGAATGCTAAGATAAATTATAATAATATAATAAATATAGATTATGATTGACTCTGATTAACGATATATGCTAATTAAAAGAAGACATCCTATACTAATTTGATTAATTATTTTATTTTTGTTGTATTTTAAATGGTCAAAATTTCTTAATTATCACGGACTAGAGTTGAATTTCCTTTTTATTAATAAGAGGTATATATATATATACACACACACTACTACTACATATCATAAACAATTAGTGACTACTTGAAATGTGTACGTTCATAGCTTCATAAAATTTATGAAGTTTAACCATGTAATTAATTAAGTACAGAATTAACAACCAATATGCGTGAAACATTAATAATGAAATGAACAGCCGATCGGGACTAGCAAAATATTGATGGCTATATTAATTATTCCAGCTTACTTTATTTAAATTACCTACTAGTAAACTTTTCATCAAGGCTGAGACAACGATCATATATCCAACAACAAGACACATGTTCCTACAATACAAATAATAATAATAAAGAAAAATCTTAAAATTGTATTACTAATAAAGAAAAAACTTAAACTTGCATTACTTAAAGAGAAGGTAAATGCATGCATAATTAAGCAGTTTGGGTAGATGGTTGTGCATATATAAAATGGTGGATCTTTAATTTCAAACTGTATGCTAGTGCTATTTATCCCTCTCCATTCTCATCCTTACTCACTCACCCCTCTATTTTATCTTTTTCCTATCATGCACCAGTCAATGCAAGGAATACTCGTTCATGGCTTCCCCATCTCCCCATTATTCTATTTGACATCCTCCCCATTTTTCTTCTACTACTCTTGACGTCTTCTCCCCTCTTCTCCATCCCCATCTCCCGCAGACGCCGAGCTTTGCTGCTTAGGAAATCAACCATCCCTCCAACTCTTTCTTCTTCCCTGCAAGAGCTGAAATTATAATGGAAAAGGAAGGAGGAGAGACTGGTGTTGAAAGCAGTAGCAGCAGCAGCACTGTGGGGAAGAAGAGGTCACCGGAGATAAGGAACGGCGGTCACGGAGAGAACGGGCTGTCACCAGGAAAGAGGAGGCGGCAGCAGCCTTGTTTCGACCTGAATAGGGATCAGGAGGGCGAGGATGATGAGGAGGAGAGCCAGACTGAGGAAGTGGAGGTGGAGACAGTTTTCGGTGGTAGCACGAGCAACACGAGCACCACCGCCGAGGACGGCGAGAAGGCTCCCACGGTGAGGCAGTATGTCCGGTCAAAGATGCCGAGGCTGAGATGGACGCCGGAACTTCATAGCTCCTTTCTCCAAGCCGTGGAGAAGCTCGGCGGACAAGACAGTATGTCTTAGTAGTTCCTTCATCGCCATCCGCCTCATCATCGTCAATACGTTATTTATCAACTGATTACTTTCACAATTAAATTGATGATAATTTAATTTGTGCTCTTTCATGATTTATTATTCTTTTTTTTGTTAGCTATATATCATGTGTTTACTTTGGGTTTTCTCTTGTTAGTTTTCTTGGGCATATAGTTAAAGAATATATCACGATGATATCAGTGTTTTTTTTTTTTGGGTTGGTTGGTGCAGAAGCAACTCCTAAACTAGTACTTCAGTTGATGCAAGTGAGGGGCCTCGGTATTGCTCATGTCAAGAGCCATTTGCAGGTAAGGGAAAGTAAGATCCATTGGTACCTTGTAATATTTAGGGTTTGTAGTAATCTTAACTAAGCAGTTCTAGTAGCTAACTAGCAGCTTTTAGCAATATTTCCTGTTAATGATCATCTTCTTCTTGATCAATCAGATGTACAGAAGCAAGAAGCTGGACGACGCCGCCCAAGGTACACATATCTCGTAATTTTTTCCTCTCGTCTTAGCTGATTTCCAACTCTCTAATTAGTTATTATCTCATCAAATCAAGAAAAGAACATGATGAAATATTTCACACCAAAAACCAACTTGATATTCGTGAATCTGATCTTAAAATATTCAAATTACTAAAAGTCTGTTCACAGGCTACTGGTTGGATGAAAGATTAAGAGACACATAGCTAATCTGTTTTTAATACGTCTACCTATATGGTCCAGCGTCTATTAATTATAGTGATTCTCACTGTTCCCGTGATTATTATTTTGTTCCCAACTACAGAAAGACAAATGCATGGAATCTCCTCGGACATGTTCTACAAGAGAAGCTCCCTTTCTCACGATCATCGCTGGAGGATGGATAGTGTCGGAGGTTTTGCTGGTGGTCGGAAAGTTCACGAACCCGACCGTTTTTACAGCCTTTTGCAACTCCCCTTCCCTCAACAACCATTCCAATATAGAGCTGCCAATTTAAGGTGTCCAACCAATTGCAATTCACTTCTACACACATTGTACATGTATGACTCAAAGGACACTTCATTGTTTATGTGTAACAACATTGATTTGCTGTTCGTATGTACTTGTTATTCATATAGGCAGCGGGAATATTGGGCACTTGACCAGCAGATCTTAAGGAAAGGTTACGAGCGGCCATCATGCAACTTCGACCAAGGTCCAGCAAGGGGACACATCCGTGACATGATCTTCAGAGGCAATGGGAGGCCGGCCACGGCTTCGAATCTTTTTGATGTTCGAGATGTGATCAATGTCGATGCACCTCGCCGTCACAGCGGGCTAGACATGTTTGTGAATACTAGCCAATCACTAAAGGAGATCAAGAATAGTGAGTTCTTGAGCTCATGTTCTGAATGGATTGGGAGCAGTTCCCAGCCTTTCACCAAGCAGGTTGCTGCCTCCTCATCATTTAGTGCCGTTGGAAACCTTGCATCAATGCAGTTCTCCAGGTTTAACAATCTATCCACGAGCAACTTCTTCCCGTCTAGCACCACTCAGTATGATTCCACAATCACAAGTGAAAGTGTCCAACCAGACGTTGATTTGCATGTTAGGATTGAGGTAATTTTAAATAGCTGGTTAGTTATCTTAACCAATCACATTATGAACATAAATGTGAAAACTTTAAGGTGACTTTGCCACTCTTTAAGTGTAAATTAATATTTGTTAGGTGTAAGTATTAATTAATAGCATAGTAATTGGGTTTTTTTATGTTAAGTGGTGAGTAAATATTTTTAGTGGAAATATCTACCCTTAGCCTCTAGCCATTTACCCAGGTCTTATTTCTAGCTAGTGTCTTAATTAAAATGTAATCTGCCTAAGGTTTATCCTATTAAAGTGGTCTTATGATGTACATTAAATGTTTAATTAATTATTAAATACAAAACTTTAGTTTTGATTTTACAAATAATTTCACCTCATAATACATTAGACGACATATATATGTTTTGTGCAGCAACAAAGACAACCTAGGAATATGGCTGAAGCCATCCTAGAAGAAGGCAATAGCATGGAGAAGATCATTCGAACAAAAGAGAAAGAAGTTAGTACTCGGCCCAACTTGCAACTTACTCTAAATACAAATAATCTTGGAGAGGAGGATGTTAATGATAACAAGATTATTTTGAGGAAAAAGGTTCTGGAAAATGGTTTCTCTTTGTCATTGTCCCATCCCAAATCAGAGGTACCAGAGCAGCAGAATGAAGTAGATGGAATTACCTCGGAAAATGAGTTTCAACCCTTATCAGCAAGTAGTTGTTTTGAGGCTAGGAGGAGGCCAAGTACTTTAGATCTGACCATGTCTATCTGAGCATTGGAGTGAGATCTTTCAAGTACTTAGCCTGGAGGCTTCATATATAACGTATGTTGTAGTGTAATTTGCGGGTTAAAATAAGGTACATATAAATGCCAATTATATATATATCATTAATCATCAATGTAGCTTATTAAGAATTTTTCTGGCACTAATGCTATATTCAAGCACTTATGCCATGTCGTAATTCTAGCATTAATGTTACTTGTACCATAGAACATAGTTTTAAAACTCTTTTTGATTCAAAAAAAATCCCTGTTGAGTCTAATTTCATAAATGACTCTGATTTAATAATTCTTTACAAATCATGTAATAAAAGTTTTTTAAAAATTTGATAAATTAATATTTTTTTAAAAATATGAATTATGTATTTATTAATTTCAAATAATATAAGAATAATATATATATATATATATATATATATATATAA
>JAVDBV010048229.1:0-14834 GCA_032619315.1 Piper longum | reverse complement strand
TTTGATGCAAGACACAATAGATGAGATGGCCAAGGAAAGTGAAAGAGATGGATAGGGGACGCTGTCGCTCGAGGGCGACGGCTCCCGTTAGTGCCCTTGTGAGAGTTCTTGAGGAAGTATATTATGGTTTTCATTCAACAGGAGGGTTAGCTCTCTTGTGCCAGTTTGATATTAGTTATTTTCCGGACCGGTAATGCTCGTTACTGACGTGTTTTCATACTATATGTAGGTAACGAATACGAGATGGAAGTGCCAGCCTGGACAGAGGAGCAGTGAGGTCTCTTGCACACATACATGATTTGATGATTGAATGTTTAATATTGTGTTTATGATTTATTTACATTGAAATTGACGTGATAGAATGTTAAGAGATGATAATATGTTGATTATTGAATGAAATGACTCGATAGCATGGTGTGAATTGTGGAAGGAATGCACAGGTGGGCTGTGACCCAAACTTGAGAATGAGTACACCGTAGATTATATTCCGTGAATGAAATTATTAATATGGATATATGTGTGTATATATATTATTTTGACAGGGTGGCCCCTAATTGCACTTTTAGGGGAGGCTCTGTCCGTTTTTATTCAGAATATCTTTTTGATTTTATTGCAATTGTGTTGATGTGTGTAAATTAATTTGCATGTCATTCATGTAGTGTCCTGTTAGGATTTTGTGCATTTACCCATGCATATATCGAATTATATCTTCATCTTAAGACGCCGAGAGTAGATTCTGGTTGGCTTAACCGAATCTAGTAGATTATCGAACGGTTCGGTCACTGGTAGCATTTCCGGGTCGATTCATGGGTGAGCCAAATTGGGGTGTTACATTACCACTCCTTTGTTGCGCCGCATCCCTTGTTTCCAGTGCCTTTTCTTTTTGCTTGCACAAATATTCAAACGACATTGATACCTTCTAGTTGGTCCCCAGTGGAGTCACCAAAATATGTTCAGGTGTAGGATTGACGCACCCACGAATCAGTCTTCACTTTGGGTAAAATGACTGGAGTGGGTACGGTGGGACCAAAGGTGCCCTTATCGTTCAAAGAAATCATGCGAGGTAAATAAAATGCTGCGAGAGAGAAATTATGCTGCCCTTTGAATTATGCCACCCTTTGAATTATGCTGCCCTTCGAATTATGTTGCCCTTCAAATTATGCTGTCCTTCGAATCCCTAAGATAGTCCACGGTGAAATTGGTACTCACAAATTCACTATTTTCCTTAGTTTTTACACGTTACACCAATAATAGTGTATTATGTTGCCCTTTGAATTGGTTTGCCTTTGATAACTTTGACTCCAAAGCCCTGGTTCTTCCCTTTTTTATCTTCAAATCTTTAAAATAATCTCACCACTACGTTCGAAACGTCCAAAAATAGTAGGGTAGCAAATTTCATCTCAATCCAAAGTTGGGAAAGCCTTTAAATTATTTCTAAAATGATAATTGACTGAACTTAACCGCTTCGGGTTGGTTCAAACTAGTAAAATGCTGGACCAGGCCAGGTGGCATGCATAGGCTTCTAGAGATTTTTGGGTGCGCCTGGCTGCAGGTGGCGTATGTTGTGTTAGTTCAAATCTGGGTCGCGGTCACGGTCACGAGTCCATGTCTTAGGTGATCCATTCGTCGGATAGCTTCTCAGGTTGCGGATCTGGTTGTGGATTGGGACCAAACTTGCAAACGTGGGCAGCAGTAAATGGGCACGATGGCCCGGCTACGGTGGCTGTGCAAAGGCGGAATTGGTGGCTCCAGTGATGGCGTTTTTGGTGGTGGCAGTTGGCAGTGATCGTCTAAATCAGTAGATATCTCACTGATGAGGGCATTGGTGTTGTTCTAACAGTTTGTGGCTGCACCAAATGCAGCTTGATGTAGTAGGACTCGATTCGGGTTTGTAGCAAGAGACAATGGCAATCGATTGGAGGCGGCGGCTTATCCTTCGGTGGCTCTGGTCGGTCAAACATAGGCTAGAAGGATGGAGGCTTGCAGGTTATGCACAGCTCCAGCGGGGCTCTTTTGGGTTGTTTTCCGGCGACTGGTGACTCTAAAGGCGTGGATCTCAACTCGGGTTCGTTGACAGTGTTGAGAAGAGTCCAGTGACAATGTTGGTCTGGCCATCGGCAACTTAGGCTGGCCAGATTGTGGTCTACAAGTTGGCGGCTTTCTGCTCTTTCCTTGCTCTGATCACCAACTTCCTTTCAAAATTCCGGCTACGGCAGCGTCAAACTCAGGGAGAATCCACCCAGATCAGAATTTTGCTTTGTCATCTTCACTTTGAACTCAAAAGAGGTGTTGAGAACGGCCGGTGTTGGTCAAAAAACAGCTGTGAAATCAGCTCTTTGCGGAAATTTTCTCCTTTATTTTTTCATGCCAAAGAGAAAAAAATTCACCTTTCGAGTAGATCTATTGCAGTGAAATGGTGATGAACA
The DNA here is from genome assembly GCA_032619315.1 of Piper longum. Taxonomy (NCBI): domain Eukaryota; kingdom Viridiplantae; phylum Streptophyta; class Magnoliopsida; order Piperales; family Piperaceae; genus Piper; species Piper longum. Next base: position 12,408 of record JAVDBV010048229.1, on the reverse strand, counting down.
ACTTGACTCCAAGATAATCTCCAGTAGGTGATCAGCAAGCAACAACACATGGGTAGATGACAGTCTCTCCAACTCCTCAAAAGCTTTCAACGAGGTGGGTGATGAATAGGGAAGGTGATCCTTCTTTCTGTGATGGGTAGCAATAATGGGTTGGGGTTCGCTGGAGATGGATGTCAAATGAGGGCTCCTCCCCTTCTCTCTCCTTTTCCTCTTTCTTTCTTTCGTTCTCCTCCTCTCTTTTTTTCTTTCAGCGTACGAGCCTCCCCCTTTATTCACGTTAATATGGTGTTTTCATAGAACTTCTGGCACCTGTCAGTTCCTTAATTAAAGTCATTGAATTCTCACTTACCCAACCATTTTTGGTTCCTCATTTCACACCCCCAAAATCCTCACTTACCCTCTTATCCTCTCATTCTTCTTATCTTCTACTTTGGATTTTGGACTAATTAGCTGTGAAGGTATGGGCTCGACTAGGGGGTACGATTACTTAGGTTTGATCACATGGTTTTGATGAACAATACCCTTAATTTGACTTCAAATTTTCTCTAAAATATTTTTTCTTACAGTCCATTTGGCAAATGATAATTACATTTTCACAAAAAATATTCTTCAAATTTAAAATATATTAGTTTAAACAAAATTTGTAATTTCTAATAAATATATAATAAGTTAAAATTAAAATTTAAAATACCCAAGTAGATATATTTTATTTTATTTTATTTTTAGAATTTTGATCGATTAAATTTCAAACAAAATCTAAACTTTTACATTTTGAGCTATAACAAAAAAATAATATAATTTTTTAATCTATTTATCATTACCAATCTTTTTATTGTGATATATAAAATAAGTATTTATTATTACTTCTATTTATCATCATTGTTGTTTTGAATAAAAATGAAATTTTTATAGGTATTTTATATTTAATAAGTAGTATTCAGGTTTGGCTATGATTGAAATGAAAGTTTTAAAAATGATTACGTGTGATACAAATTTAAAAAATTGGCTATTTTTGAAAGAAAATTTTAAAATCTGAACATTTATGACCACCCTACTAAATTTGGTTAATTTTTAGTTTCAACAAAATTACAATCAAATCGAATTTATACTGAATCAAACTCTGAAATAAATGTTGGGCTCACACCTACTCCCCAACTTATTCTAGCCACTCTGCTCAGCTTGGGGGAATAAAAATAAAACAGAAAGAAAAAGTCTCCAACCCAACCCGCCATGACGGTTCGAACCGGTACATTCCATTATAAAGGGTATTTACGTCAAATCAAATTAGATATATAAATCCATATTCTAGCCCAAAAAATAAAAGTTCAAACTGCCCTCCTCTTCCCCGCCTTCCCCCTTCGATTTTGGTGATTTTGTAGCTCGCCGGCGGGCGATTCGACGGCGAAGCGGGAAGGGGAGCATGGAAGAGTCTTCGTCGGCGGCTGGGGCGCACAGGCGGATGATGGAGGTGCGGCTGTGGTGTGAGAAGGAGACGCAGCCCCGCCGCGAGAAGGCCGCCTCTGGGCTTGCAGCCTTCAGAAACTCCCTCATCTCGCTCGCTTCGCGGTCTCAGTCCGTGCCCCGTGATCAAGGTCTCCACTTTGCTACTTCCTTCTCCTTTTCTCCCCACTAATGTTTCTTCTTCGTTTGTTCTGTGTTTCGCCCTAAGTCTTTGTGGTTGTAGTAGTGAAGGTTGGCTTGGCGATTTCGCTTGTCTGGATCCTGAAATGATCTCCAAAATGATAAAAAAATGTTTTCTTTTTGGGCTGGTGGTGCAGTTGTGGATGAAATTTGGGATGTGTGGTTTATGATGGACACAACCTAAATACCTTTTGAAAATGGATTTTTTTTTACTTTAATTTTTGAATGAGGTGTACTCCATGTGGCTTTTAAAACTATTGGTTGTCCATACTTAATGACTGGCTTAATATCTTTTAAATCGTGTTATTTTTGGATAGACAATAAAATGATCTCTAAAATGATAAAATGTTTCCTTTCGTCCAGTACAGTTGTGGATGAAATTTGGGTAATTTGGTTTAGGATGGGTTGTTTTTTTCTTTCTACGGTGGAAAAACTTATAATAAACTACATACTTTTTCAATGAGGTGCATACCATGTTGCTTTTTTAGGTTGTTGAATGAGGTGCATGCGATGTTGCTTTTTTGTGTTGTTGAATGAGGTGGATACCATGTTGTTTTCAAAAATATTTGTCATCTATACTGAATGACGGGCTTAATCAGGTTTTTAAAGGATGGTATATTTGTATTTTTCTTTTTTGGACATTAATATTATCTTTTGAATGATAAAAATGTTGTCTTTCGGCCGATGAAATTTGGGCAATGTGGTTTTGAATTGATTGTTGTTCTATTTCTTTCTATGGCAAACTTTGAACATACTAAATTTCTTTTCAAACTGGAAAAAAAATTTATATTGTTGAATGAGATGTATTACATATTGCTTGTAAGATTATTGGTCATATATATTAAATGTTTCGCTTCATCATGGTTTTTAAAGCATGTCATTTTCGTCTGTTATATTGTTTTCCGTGTTTTACTTTTACAGCTATCGCTAAAGAACTTGTGAGTCACCTCAGTGAGCTTGAGCATGAACTCGTAGCAGGTATCTTTGAAATTTGTCCTTTTTTATGTTCTAACTTGTTGCCTATTCTATTGTTTATCATCGGTTACATGGTTTCTATAGATTGATGCAGTGTCATGTCATAAATTGAATGAATTTATAAATTAAAAAGAAACATATAAGATAGTAGAAGTGTGATGTTATAGCACATCCTAGTGGTGCAATATTTGTTCTTAAGCTAATATTTCTTCTTAAGTTCCATTTTAAATATTCAACTTTCATGTGTGTAAAAACATCTGCTTTTTTTGATTGGGGATTATCTAATCAAAATTATATTATACGGTGCTCACATTGTACAAATCTGTTTATTTTTTAAGTGAAAATCCAGAAGGAAAGTGCTCATTTGGGGACCATGGAGTCTCTATCGACTGCAAATAGTAGAACAGAAGAGCTCCAGGAAGCTATGAAGAAACAGATTAAATTGAGAGACGAGTACAAAACTATAATATCACAGCAATTACTTGGTAACAATATTCATCTTGCAAATTCTATGATTCTGATTGTTATACCATGAGTTTCAACAGCTGGAACTTATGTAAATAGTTATTTGAGATGTAATGAAGAATTTTGTATTGTTAGTTAAGGTTAGTAGGCAAATAATTTCATTTTTTGCAACATAAATATTGAGAGAAATCTTTACAAAACTCATTCCAGTATATGCTTGTGGCTGTGATAGTTTTTATTGGGTCGTCTTACAGTTACTCTAATAGCCTTGTAGTTTTTTTTAAAGAGAGGTTCTTTGGTTAAACGAAAGCTTAAGCAATCTCATTCCAGTATATGCTCTTGGCTGTGATAGTTTTTATTGGGTTGGCTTACAGTTACTCTAATAGCCATATAGTTTTTAAATAGAGGTTTTTTTGTCAAACTAAAGCTTAAGCAATCTGATATGGATCACTGTCTGTCAATTACTATTGCCTTGTATTTCCTGTCTCTTATGTTTTTTAGAACTATTTATGAAATCAGCTTTGCCTGAGCTTGAACATAAAGGTAAGCAAGATCAGAAGCTTGTGGAAGAATTTCAACAAGCAATATCTTGGTACAATAGAGTCCTTGGGATCCGGATTGAAGGAGGCCAAGGTAATTATATCATTGATCATAGCAGTTACTGAATTTTTTGAAATATCTGTGATTAACATTTTCTTCATATTTCAGGAGTTAAATTTTCCTTTTCTGGCGTTGATTTAAAAAATCCAAAGTGGGAATTCTCATTTACAATACGGCATCGTAATGGCACATATATTTGTGAGTAATTGATATCTAGTTGTTCCTTGAATTTGAGTTGTTTTTTTTGTTCTTGCTTTTTTTTCATCTATTTTTCAATGTATGTATTTCAGTGGTAAACATGGATCCGTTGTTAAATGACACTCGAGACTTGGTACAAGAACTGAATCAAACTAATCATTTCTTCAAATTTGTGAGACTAATGAGGGAGAAATTTTCAGCCACTTTGAGTGGTAATATTTTCGACATCCATCAGCTTCTTATTTATAGCATTTGTTTTGAATGTCATTTTACTTTTTGGGCACAACCATTATTTAATTAAAATTGCCTGGTATTTGCAGTTTCTGTTCAAAGTGTAAAGGAGTCTCTGAGCAGACCCTTGACGGATCATACAGGAAGTTTACCGACTTATGCTAGTCACTATGTTACCTGATTGTGTCTTGTCCAGTTTATAATTTGCAAGCTTCATGGTTCTTACTCGTGTTGGCTTATATAACAATTTATTCTTGCACTGTGTATGTACATCATATGAAAAACATGTTTCAACTTATTATATTTTTTAAACCAATTAAGTGGAAAACTTTCCCTTTAATCTTTTGTATCATTTTAGGTGAAAATTAGAAATGCAGATTTAAGTTGACTGGATTATATGCACGCTTGGAGTTCCAAGAAGTAATTAGTTTGCCAAGCCTTGGCAAGTATGAGGTTATGGTGTTACAATGCATTTTATTGCACAAGTTGCTTTCTGTATATTCTCTCGACTGAATCCATTTGGAATATTGATGTAAATTGTTGTAAATTGTATGGGACTTACTCCATCAGTATTTGTTCTTATGCTTTCTGTTAAGTTTTCTCACATTCATGTGTTTATGTAGTTTTGTTGCAATTTATTTGAAGGGATGTATGAGAATTCTTGTGTACATGCTTTGTGTTTACATTTAGTTAACCTATTTCTGGAGCAAATCTATGCTGCCGAATGATGTGAACGTCTGTGAATGAGGGAGCTTGTTTGCTTCCAAAGCTTCCTTGCCTCGGTTTCATCATTTGCAAAGTTCGAACACGGACTTTCATTGCAGTCTACAAAATATTTCCCTGTGACCCCGTTCAGATTTGGACTCAAGGCGACATGGCACGTGGTCGAAGCACCCTGCAATGCAGAGTTAACTTAAAGTTGAATTCTATACTGGAGAGCAGATTTGAGAGGAAAATTAGAGTTAACTTGCCAATGAATTCATTTTTATTTTCATGGGGCTTCATACCTGAGGTATTGTTTTTAGCAATTTTGCTGCTAAGAAGAAGAATGAATCTGCAGAGACGGGGACCCAGTTCAGATACAAGTGATGCTGTTTAAATCATAATTATGAATAAGCATGTTGGAAGTTAGAAATTCATGCCTGTAACAAAGCCATTGTGCTCTCTAATGATTCCTGTTTTCACAATCCCAGGATGGACTGAGTTGAATGTCACTCTTGCCTTCCTTTCCTGACATTGTTTTACCAAAATTCATGAGGTTGTTCAATTGTTGTTACAATAAAAAATATCTGCCACTAAATTTCTAGCATAGATGTAGGTTTTTCTTTTTTTGTTATTAATATCTTCCTGCAATCTCACCTGAAGCTGTTTTGCCAATTCCTTTGCATGGAGAATGTTGGCCAGCTTTGATTGAGAATAGGCTCTTGTTCCATTGTAACTGCAACATTGAAACATATGCCGTTCATAATGCAAAGTTTTAGTTTACTACAGAAATTTTAATTGGATGAAGTATAAACTTTTGTGATATTGTTGTTATGGTGCTCACTTTTTGGGATTTATGATTTCATTGAATCGGAACTTTTCTTTCTTCACCCAACAGTGAGCAATAGATGACACATTTATAATCCTTCCTTCAATTCCCGATTGGGCTGCTGTTTCCGCCATTTTTTCCAGAAGGTTTTCTGTCAATAAAAAATGCCCTGCAGAAGCAATTCGAAATCTAGGATCAAAACTTATTTCTTTGTAAAAAAAGTAAAAGAAAGATACGACATTATTTGGTCTGGGTCATATGCTGCAAGCAAATCAACACTTGTTATCAAGTAAATGCCCAAGTGATCAAAGGGGCCCATTGCCCACCAAAACTTGGATGATTAAGCTTGTACTTTTTTTATAGAAAGCACTTGTTCTTCGACCTAGATTACCTAAGTAGTTTGTGGCGAAGCTCATCTCAAATTTATCTTCTGATAACTCCAACTTGTTGCAATATTTTCCTGCATTATTTCTGCAAAAAATTGCATGCCATTGTCATCAGTAGGCATTTTTTTAACTGACCATCACCATTATTCTACCAGTTTTCATGCACCATGCAAAACCCATGAAGGAAAGAAAGTTTTGTAGAGAGAAAATGATGAATATCCTGCAACTTACATGAGAAGATGAAGAGGTAATTCAAGAGACAAAAACGTTGAGCAGAATCTGTTGACAGATGCAAATGAGCTAAGATCTAGCTCTAGAAGTATGATCTCTGCTTGAGGACTTGTTCGTAGTATCCTCTCCTTCGCCTGGGCAGCTCTGTTCAAATCTCTTGCCGGAATGACAATCCTCACCCCTCTCTTGGCCAGCACCCTCGCCGTCTCTGCACCAATGCCGGAGGTCGCACCTTTTCCATCCACCATTAACATACACAAATCACAAAACATGTCCAATATATATACTACACAAATGTAGTTTACATAAAACAAGCCAGAACAAGCCAACTTGGTTTACTAGATCACTAGTATCTTCTTCCTTTCATTTGCATAAATTCGTGTATACCCATGACATGATCTAATAAGAAGAAAGAAAACCCACTTCCAAAACATCAAAAAGTATGATATTCCAGAATGTTTCGTGAATTGTGAGGCTTCTGGGTGTGAATAATTTTAATTACCTGTGACAATGGCCGTTAGGCGAGTGGTGAAGGAGGAAGGAATGGATTGAGTGACTTGCTCGGCTGTGGAGTTGGAGCCAAAACCATTTGGGCCTGCAACTCCTGTCAGATACCTTAGAGTTCCCTTCATGGATTCCAGAGCAAATCACCAAATACCAATCTTTTCTGAAAAAAAAAGGTTTTTGATCACCAAAAGGACGCGGGCTTGTTTATATATATATTTATATATGAATAGTTGGAAGCAATGTGAAGACAAAAGGCGCAATCGTGGTCTCCACATCTGCTTTTCTTTATTGTCTGCTGTGTCTTCATCACACTATTCATTTGAGTTGCTTTGATCTAATGCAATCACATTATATCGTGCGCAGAGTTGATTGCCACCACCAAATTAAATTAAGTTATGCACATGTACTTCTCTATGAATCTTGAAATTATTTCTCTAATTATGAATCTTATAGCCAAATTAGGAAAAAAATAGTGTTTAATATATAGTAATTATTAAATAATTTTACTAATTCGTTAGAGCTTTCGGAGAAAAATTATTAGTGGAAGTCAACCGGATATATACATATAATATTAATGCCAGAAAATATTAAATCGCTACGATTTATTTGTAATGCTTGGTAATGTATTCGATCAGAACATATTTATTTTTCCTGGTTTTAGAGATAACGTTATAAACAATTTAAATTTATATAAATTATTTAATATTTATTTGAACAGAAAGCATGCATGATCTTGATGGAGGAAGAATGTACATAAAATGACAAGAGTATTTTGTTATCTCGATAATGTGAGTATTTTTGGCATGATACAAAGTGGAGGAGTGAGTGTTTTCACAGCTTTTTCGAAAGCAGTATTGTGAGAGTTGTAACCTCATGAAATAGGTGCCTTGTTCATCTTTAGTTGAGAGTATTTGAGTACATTTGTTGTGCTTTATTGCTTCAATTTACAAGTGTATGTCTCGGACCTCGCCTAACTTCTCCCAAAATATACATACTACCATACATTTTTTTTTCTTCCAAATAATATATATAAATATGTATGTATGTGTGTATATATATAGTTCATACACTGACGTTCTTGATATACTTTATAATTCATGACATAATGAAGTATTTAAATTATATCTTTTTTTATTAATAAAGGGTTGAATTAAAGTTGTGCTTAGAAGTAATAGATTCGACTTAAAAATTAAACATATTTATAGAGAGCGAATTAGCGGCTGATAGTAAAATGAATGATAACATCATTTGGCTAATGACAATCCAATAAAAAGTTTTAATATTTAGTCAACGAGAAATAATAATTTTCAATATAGCCAATCAAAATACAACAAAATAAGAGAAATAAATCAAATTAGTGTAGTTCATTTTCTTATTTAATTCAAATCTTTCACTAAAATGGAAGTCTCTCTAAAATAACATATCATTATTTATAGTCTTTCTCGACTCCCATCTACAAAATTATGGTCTACCTATAACATAAGCCGGACATTGCACGGCGTTTTGTCTAATTTTATTTAAGATCCTCTATAATATGAAAATTCGTATGAAGATTAATTAATTTTATAAAACTCCTATAAATATTTAGTTTTAACTTATATTTTAAAAAAAATACTATGTTATTTTGTGTTTTTAAGAGAAATCCTTTTCACAGTACTAAAATGATTTTTTTTCATTTTGCCCTGTTATATTTTTTGGCCCAAGAAAGTTGTCATCTAAAATATAATCCAGATATAGCCAGTTCATTAAGTCAATCAATACTTTCGCGAGGACAAAAAATAGAGAAAAACTAGTGTTAACATTACTCGAGAGAGTAAAAAAATGATCAATGTTAATCAATTAGGGGAATGGAGTGAATCATGCCACTTCAACTCAAGCTTGTCTAATATTTTCGTAGACCTTACATTAAACAACTAAAATTCAATTATTTCTTTTGTGAACCTCTTTTGGTCCTTAGACATGTCTATTATTTGTCATATATTAAAAAATGAGTGTTGATTAGTTTATATTCTTAATAAGTCATCCAATAATTAAAATAATTGCTCAGATCAATATTTATAAGATCCCTCCCTAGAAATTAGTTTTAAACATAGTTTTAAGACTCTTTTTTTACTCCAAAAAGTCTTCAAGCCAACTCGACTCCCTGGTTTCCGATTTAACTCTATAGATAACTCTATACCGATTGATTTAATAATTGACTCTCCGACCCATGTTATAAAAGTAATCAAAATATATTATTTTTTAGAATTAATAATTAAATAAATATTTTTATTATGTATTTATCAATTTTAATTATCAAAAGAGCAATACACACTTATTTCACTTAATTTTTTATTTACATAATTAAAAATTAGTATAATTAACTTCAAGTCGGCTTGAAATCTACTCAAGTAGACTCCACTTCATGATATGCCGAGTCGACCCCGAATTTTAAGGTTTTAAACTATGATTTTAAGATAGATTTTTACGCTCACTGGTAAAAAATCGATCTTCAAATTCTAGATGGTAAATAGGATTGCTAATAAAATTTATTACTACATAATCCGGTGGTAAAATCTAAGGTTGATAATAAAATTTACGACTTAAAAGAAATTTGGTTGCAAAAATGCAACGGGACATGCCTATTCCAGTTTAGTTTATAAATTAACGACCATATTTGCAATCGTAAACTCTAGTCGCAAATTTTAAGAGAGATGTATGAAATACTGTAATTTACCCTTTAATTATATTTTACAAAAGCCTTGCATGATTTCCTAGTAGTTTCATAGAGCATACATCTTAGTCTTACTTTTTGTGCACAAGAAAATTTCTTCAATAAAAAACCCTAAATGACTATTTCCTGGCATTGCAGCATCCAATCTAGACGATAAATAAGATGATATGATATATTGAAGGGGAAAGATGAAAAATGGTGGAGGTTGAGAAATGAGAATATGTATGTTGACATGTTAAAGAGTTGAGAATTAAGGGTAGGCATAGGAGTGGAGGTAGGGCCCAGTGAGCCCCCCTTTGTTAAAACACATTTCATCATCATGTTGCCACCCGGTTTCCCGACAAGCATTTCCTCCCTCTCACATTTCCATCTTTCACTCCATTCCTCCCAACCTTTCACACACGTACATGCCACCTAAGTCCATAATGTTAGGCATCAAATTTGAAATCCAAGCTATCTCCTCTTTTTGATCTCCACCAAGTAAAATCTAGAGTGCTCTTTCTCATGATCAGGCACTTTCTCTATTTTTAAAATTTATAATTTTTCTTAACTATTTACACAATATTCTGTTTCTGTTATGAAGCCTTTTGATTTCTTCTCATTGTGAACATAACCATGTGTCTTTTCCTTAATACTGGTGAGAATTTTGCAAGAGAGATTATTTGTCACTTTGTTTTTTTTGTATATTTTTTAGATGATTCGGCCCAAATTAAACAAACCGTCCAAATCAAGCTGAAATTTCATTTTTAACGATCGCTTTCGTTCTATATTAATTTAGTTTGGTTTTTAGTTTTAACCAAAGGAGGGTTCTTAAAAAGGTGAAATTTTGATTGAAAAAAAAAATTAAATCTAATTTGAATAAAAAATGAAATTAAAAAAACCCTATATTTATATTTTATGTGCAAGATTATTATTAAATTAATTGATTTATTTAAAATTTTGCAAATAACTCTACCAAGACTAGCGTACACCTAGTCACAAGTGTGAACAAAGGATTCTAGGATTCACGTGCCCAACCTCCCTAATCTTTGGTATGCATCAAGCAGAAGAAATATTTTTTTACGAAATATAGTTTTGAATATTTATTGTATTTATTCTCTAATAAGTTAAATTGAAATATATAACTTATTTATGATATTGTCAAGGTTAAAGTTAAGTTTATTAACAATATCATATATGGTTTTCTCAATCTGTATATCTTGAAGCAGCTTGATGTAAAGAACAGTGCTCTGCCTAGCCATTCAATTATGAAGACAAGCAAGCATCTAGTGAATATATTATGCTAAACTAGCCACACGTGAATCACATCAATCCAATATTTTTCACAATTTTCTTTATTATATTGCATGCATTGCATGCTTTCATCTAAATGGTTGGAAAAATCTACAAGTCATTGTCATGATTTCTTCTAATTGATTTATGATCAAAGGCGATGCATGCTCAGTAGCTTTTAATATCGTCTACTAAACCCAATATTAATTTGGTTATTAAAAATCATTGAATGCAACTAATTATATATAAGTTTATGAACACCAGAGACCAAAACCCTAATGAGAAAACTAAAAAAGATTGGCACCTCCACTAGCGTATAAACACTCCACAAAACCATGATTATAACATCCTCCGACAAGGCCGAAAATTTCTCTGGTAGCAATTATACCCCACCTATTTTATAATCCTAAAAGATGAGCTTTTCTTTGTTTGGTGCTCGATTGTCAAATTCTACTCAACACTGGGTCCATATGGTACCATTTTTCGGTGGGTTGGATGAAAAGTCATGTTTGAATTTATATTGATAATGTTGAGGTAATTTGCACATATTTGTATATATTATATGATAAATCATCACCTAAGAGTAACTAAAAATACCCTTTTTGTTAGTTTTTTTCTTCAAATGGAATGAAACTATTAAGTATACTTCAAGAAGTAAGGACAGTGGAAGATAATGGAGTATTTGTTTAGCCATGTATTACGTGTAACCCAAAGAAGGATTACAAGAAAAAAGGTTCTTTGTCTTTATATCCAAGCACCAGATCTTAGGCTACATTTTTTAAATATGTTTGCTTCCTAAGACACAACAAAGAATGGAAATAAATGTTAGAAATAAGGTTGAAAGAAAGGCATATATTAGGTTCTGGGCAGGCAAAGAAATGGATTGGGTTTGTTGGATTCTTATTGTTGAATAGACTAGATGGGTAGCCATGCTTCCCTGTTAGCAGACATTTCCAGCTTTTGCAAGTTACAGCTTTTACACCGAAGAAGCAAAAATTCTTCAAATTGTTAGAAATCCGGCAACACGCCAAAAGCTAATTAATAGTGGTGCTACTTGGCAAGTAAAAATCAAAACTAGCTATGAATTATTAGCTCTAAAACCCAATATTCTCCCCCAACCAAATGATATAGATCACTGGAGTAGCCCTTCAATTCTTCCCTAAAAATTGGTGCAAGACTATTAACCATTTGAGTGATGAAATAGATTATACACACCAAACCACAAAGGTAAGGAATTAAGAAACAAGAAAGCAAGTCAAGATTAAAGAAGAAAGCTGAGAGAAAGGAAAGGGAGAAAAGAAGAGAAGAATGGTGGAGAAAAGAGGGGCTGGGGGAACAAGAAAACCACTTATGAAGAGATGAGAATGATGATGGATTGACGCTCACGTGAGGGCAAAAGCACTAGGGTAGCTGGGAAAATTGCTTTTGAGCTTCTGGGCAATTGTGATTTTAACACCAAAAGACAGCCATGGTTGAGTGAGATCAAAGGGAATGAGTAGTACTGTGCATGTCTGCTATCTTTGATCATCCATACATATGTTTGGTGTTGATCTATGTGGTGATTGCATGCATGCGTGCGTGCTCACGGATGGACGTCCTGTCTTCTTCTTTTCCTCTTTACCGACCAGCTATGATCATCTATGAATACCCACTTTGTG
>JAVDBV010048227.1:0-27367 GCA_032619315.1 Piper longum | reverse complement strand
CACTTTCGGGTCGGTTCGTGGGGGTGCAAACCAGTTGAATTGAGTTAAATCGAGTTAAGCTGAATATAGGTATGTTTGAGTTTGACTTGATATAAAATTAGTTAGCCGAACTTTAATATAAACGAGATGAGTCGATTTTGTTCAAAATTTATAGTATTTGGGTTTAATTCGAGTCGAATTCAAACCAAATTCTAGTCGAGTTCAAGCCTAACAAATATTTACGTGCTCAGCTTATATAGGATCAAATTTTTTTGAATATTCTATAAGTTCAATATGACCTCAATAGTATTTACGAGTCGAGCCGAATCGAGTCAAATTTTTTTTCAAATTTAAACACATCAAATTTGAGTTTTGAGTCGAGCTTAGATGACACTCATTTGCTAAAGCTCTATTCGTTGTTCAACGAGTTTATCAATTTTGAGTCGAATATTTTTTCGAGTATAAAATAAATAAACACGAGCCGAACTAAACCGAGCCGAACACACAAAACTCGCAAACAAGTTTGACTCATTTATACCTCTCCACTCAATTAGTCATTGAATACAAAACAAAAAATGAGGGTACAACTGCAATGCACGTTGCCTACAAGGGCACTACATGTAAGAAATTTTCGATTAAGATCATACCGAAAATATAAGGTATAATTCAAGGGTATTTGTAAAGGATGTTGGCCAGTCAAAGATCCAAAAAAACTGGACCGAAATTTTTGTGAAACTCTTTTTAATAATTTTTTTTATTTTAAAAAAATATTTTTTAAGAATTATTATACTTTAAAAAAAAAAACTAAACTGAGATGGGCTTCTTCTTCAACTTCTTTCCAATTTAAGCTTCCAATGTCCTCTAATCCTGCTCTTCATACGCGTTTTTTGAAACTCAATTAACCATAACTTCGGTTATTATTAATGTCTCCACCTCTCGTCGCTAACAAACTCCCTGCACCACCCTCAATCTCTGCAACTTGGAAACACCCAAACCAAAGAAGCCCGGCAAACAAAACCACCGGCTTCCCTTCTTCCTCTTCCTTGGTTCTCTGCATGTCGTCTGCGCACCACTCGGTAGCGTGACACCCCCTCCATGACCTCAACCATGGCCTAGCTTGGTGCAAATATACAGAACAAGGAGTTAATTAGACCTTCTTCATTGGGTGCGCATACAGGAAACAATTCAATTGCTCCTTTTTTTTTTCTTTTTTCCTGTATGCTCCGGATATAATAATCTGTTTTCGCATCAGGCCTGCATAAACTCGGCCATGAAAGCTCCAACAAATATCTTGATTTGCCTGGTTTTAACCATTTCCCTAATTTCATGCAAGTCTACCACGGCCGCTTCTTACGTCCCTCAAGTTTCTTTCCTCCTCAACTGCGGCTCGACCTCGGATGGATTGGATGCCGAAGGCAGGAAATGGGTGGCCGATTCCCGCTCCAAGTTCATGACGTCCGAGGCCCACACCGAGGCCTCCACCGCTGGGTTTCAAGACCCTGCTCTGCCGTCCCAAGTCCCATATATGACGGCGACGGTATTCAACTCCGAGGCCACCTACCGGTTCCCGATCGCTGCCGGGAAGAGGTATTGGGTTAGGCTGCATTTCTACCCCTCCAAGTACGGCGGCCTGAACGCCTCCGACGCAATCTTCTCCGTCAAGGCCGATGGCTACACCCTTTTACGTAACTTTAGTGCTGCAATCACCGCCCAGGCCCTGTCCCAGGCCTATATCATCAAGGAGTTCTCCGTCACCACCTCCTCCGGCGCCTTCAACCTCACCTTCACCCCCTCCGACAAGCACAACAACTCCTACGCCTTCATCAACGGCATCGAGGTCATCTCCATGCCCGACATCTACGACTCTCCGGCGGGGCTGGTGGGCTTCTCAGACCAGTCGGTCGACGTCGGCGGCTCGGGGGTGCAGACCATGTACAGGTTGAACGTTGGAGGTCAGTACATACCCGCGGCCAATGATTCCGGCCTCACCCGGACGTGGTACGACGACTCGCCGTATCTGTTCGGTGCAGCTGTTGGGGTGACCTACTCGGCCAGTGACAAGATGAAGATCAGATACCCGACCGACCAGCCGGAGTATTTTGCTCCGACGAACGTATATGCCACGGCAAGATCGATGGGTCCAAACTCGAAGATCAATATAAACTACAATTTGACATGGGTGTTCCAAGTGGACGCCAATTTCACGTATGTGGTAAGGTTTCATTTCTGCGAGCTGCAGCTCACCAAGGTGAACCAGAGGGTGTTCGATGTCTACCTCAACAACCAGACGGCGCAGGAGGCGGCCGACGTGCTGGCATGGTCCGGCAGCAAGGGGGCGCCTGTGTATAAAGACTACGCCGTCTATGTCACCGACCTCCCCGGGGACGAGCAGCTGTTCGTCGCCCTGCATCCCAATGCCAAATCCAAGCCGGAATACTACGACGCCATTCTCAACGGCATGGAGATATTCAAGCTCAATGACTCCACCGGCAACTTGGCCGGGCCTAACCCGGTTCCCTCGCCGTTGCAAATCAACGATGAGCAGGAGGGAGATGGTGGGAACGGTTCGAAATCAAATAAGAAGAGGATAATGATTATCGGTGGCGCCGCCGGAGGAGCCACCGCCTTGGGCCTGGTGTTTGCCGTCTGCTTCATCGTTTGCCAGCGAAAGAAGAGAGCACAGGCCGGCGACTCAGGGTCCGGTGGTTGGTTGCCGCTCTACGGCGGCTCTCACACGACCGGCAGCAAGTCCACTATCTCCGGGAAGAGCACAGCCAGCAGCATCTCCTCCCTGGCGCAGAGCCTCTGCCGGCACTTCTCCTTCGCCGAGATCAAGCTCGGGACGAAGAACTTCGACGAGTCGCTGGTGATCGGCGTGGGAGGGTTCGGGAAAGTCTACAAGGCGGTGATCGACGGCGGGACGAATGTGGCCATCAAGAGGTCGAACCCATCTTCGGAGCAGGGCGTGCACGAGTTCCGAACGGAGATCGAGATGCTCTCGAAGCTCAGACATCGTCATCTGGTGTCCCTGATCGGATTCTGCGAGGAGAATAATGAGATGATCTTGGTCTATGACTACATGGCCCATGGCACTCTCCGAGAACATCTCTATAAGAGCAACAAGCCCCCCCTATCTTGGAAGCAGAGGCTAGAGATTTGCATTGGAGCGGCAAGGGGACTCCACTACCTCCATACCGGAGCCAAGTACCCGATCATACACAGGGACGTGAAGACCACCAACATCCTTGTCGACGAGAATTGGGTGGCCAAGGTCTCAGACTTTGGCCTCTCCAAAACAGTGCCGAGCCTGGATAAGACCCATGTGAGCACGGTGGTGAAGGGCAGCTTCGGCTACCTCGACCCAGAATACTTCCGGCGACAACAGCTGACGGAAAAATCCGATGTCTACTCGTTCGGGGTGGTTCTGTTCGAGGTGCTGTGCGCCCGCCCGGCCTTGAACCCGTCCCTGGCCAAGGAGAAGGTCAGCCTCGCCGACTGGGCTCTCCACTGCCAGAAAAAAGGTTCACTCCACGACATCGTCGACCCCCAACTCAATGGCAAGATCAACCCCGAATGCTTGAAGAAATTCGCCGAGACGGCGGAGAAGTGCCTCTCCGACAATGGCGTCGATCGGCCGGCGATGGGGGACGTGCTGTGGAATCTCGAGTTCGCACTCCAGCTACAAGAGGCCGTCAACGGCAAGAAGAACGTGGATGATCACGGCAGTCGCTGCCATGATGAGCTGCCAGCTGGCGAGAGCATGTTGGATGGTCATGGTGCAAGGGTTACCATTGAAGATTTGGCCCTAACAAGTGAAGATTCAGACTCGAGCTCCAGCGCAGTGTTCTCGCAGCTTGTCAATCCCAAAGGTCGGTGAGAAGCAGGGATAGAATTATGTACTTCGTATTATCTTGCTGTTTTGGTTGAACGACATCTGATTCACCGATCATACTATGAATCTGTGATTGGATCCTCATGTTGAGATTGAAACTTACGGAATAATAATCGATAATTCACACTTGATTGTGCTTTGTATTTGTTATGTAAGCGTTTAATAAGTGTATACGATAGACAAGCTTTCCCAAATAATAGAGTTTTGTGATGTTTATCACCTCTTGCGGCTTGACTTTGGTTAGATTATTTGTGTATCTTCTTTGATTTAAATTATCTATGTTTCATCAAGCTTATGATCCATCATATCGAGTTTTTTTTTTTTATCTAAGCAATCGTATGGAGTTCGGATATCTAATAATGCGTGAATTCTAAACAGAAAATTCTACACCCATAATGTAAGACAAATCCACACTCCAAAATTAGAAAACTTCGTTTAAAATATAGGTCAAAACATATATGGACACCGGAAGAACATCCATGGAGATATTTGTCAGTAGCAGCTAGGGGATAATTTATTAGTCTTTTTGAGTTACAACCGTCCAAGCAAAAATTGCTGCACCTATTTATGTACAGGGTCCGGACACATGCCCTTACATTGCACAAGCAAGTGGCAAGTATAATATATTTATAATAAACAAATCATACCTCATAAAATTTTTTCAATTATTCTTTCAAAATCTTTTAATCTATTGCACTCCTAAAGTTATGGTAGACATAGACAAAAAAAATACTCAGATTAGAAACTTAAGGGAAAATATTGTATTTAACTTCTCTTACCAATAATTTATAGGAATTACCACCTTATGATGTTATCCTTAATTATACCACTAATTAATATATTTAAATTATAATATATAAATTATATATATGATAATGACCACACCATATATCACAATACATAATATTATCCAAAATATTAATACTTTAAAAGAAAATATTATACATGAATCATAACGGTAAGTCTTTTTTAGTCAAGTATTACCTTCTATATATTACAATGTAAAATATTCTTAAGAAGTCATAATGTGGTTTAAATTTTATTAATAAGCCTACAATGCTTATTCAGGCTCAAACACATATATATTATATATATATACAATAATTTTATCATTCTTTAATATAATGTGTACACTTATAATGAAAAGACAAACAAATAATAGAGTTTTAACAAATAATATACTATATATTTAGCATCATATATCAAGCTTGAAATTCAACAAGTCGTATACATGCTACATAATCCTTAAACATCTTTAATAATATGTCTTTTGTCAAAAAATCTGCAATCATCAATTCAGTGCTAATATATTCAATGTGTGGTTCATTTACTTTAATGTGCTCTTTAACTGCCACTTACTTAATATCAATGTGTTTATTTTAACTTCCATTTTTTTATTTTTAGCAAAAAATACAACAATTGAATTATCACAGTCAATGGCCTTGAAATAAACTCAACAACTCGAAGGCCATATATGAAACTCTTCGACCAAATAGCCTCTCATGTAGCTTCGAAACACGCAACAAATTTGGCTTCTATAGTAAAAGTGACAACTAAAGTATGTTTTACACTTTTCTACAATACAGCTCTGTTAATAAGCATGAAGATGTATCCATATATAGATTTACGAGAATTTGTGCAACCAGCGTAATACGAATTCGAGTATCCGATGGCTTCGAAATTAAAGATCTCTTGTATGTAAGGATATAATTTTTGATTCCTCGAGGATACGTAATAACTTTTTTTACAGCTCTCTAATGTTTAATATCATAATTATTTTAATGTTTGGTTTTGTATAGACTTATGCCTACATAAATACATAAAGCTTCTAACAGTTGAAACATATGGAATATTTTTTATTTGTTCATTCTCAAAATTATTCTTCAGACATAATCAAAATCAAAATTATCTCATTTCAATGTGAAAGCTACTAAAGAATTATAATTACTCATTTAAAATCTCTCTAAAAACAAGTTCGACCAGAAGCCGTGGACGAGTACTGGGGTGGATAAGTCAGATTTCTTCAACTTTGGGTTGGACGAGGAAAGCTGGAGAGTATATTGCACAGACCTGGTATTGATCATTGAACAGTATATTTCATCTCATTTGTTGGTACTTTTTATATTTTGATTTCTTGCCGAGGTAAAGTCTATTGCCTTGAAATCCTTGCAGAAAGTTCTGTATCACGAGCAGTATCGGCAGCAAACTTCAGTGAAAAATGGCATCAATGTCCACAGATCTCCACCAAGAAAAAGAGTGAGTGCATGTATCTGCTGGTCATTTTCCTTTGTCTGCCACCAAGTAAAACTGGCATGCTAGTTTAACTAAATACTTATTTTCCAGAAAGTATCAGGTAATTTGGTTCACCACGAGTTTCAATCTTCTAAATGTGCGCCTACTGAAACTTGTCTAACAAAGAGAGGGGAAAGTTCTTTGCATTCTCTTGGAAGCAGTGAAGTGGGTGAATGGATCCTTGAAATGGTATTCTACTAGCTGCTTTAGCTTCTTTGCAAATTTTCATTGCCCCCATTGTGGTAAATAATTCCTGTGTGCCTGATTTTCTTTTCATGCAGCCCAAAGGCCATGCAATTCAAGTTGAGGATAGCATGATTGAACGCATGCCAGCCATGGAGCTAATACACACACAATACCGGGATGCAGATGTTGTAATACAGGTATTGGATGGCACTTTTCTGCAGGTCTCATGACAATGTGTTTGTTGGCCTAAATGGAAACTTTTCTGTAAACTTATTATTGTACTGCTTGTTGTAACCTTTTGTCCTGAGTGAACTTGGCTTGTTCTTGTTGAGCAGATACCATTGCAGGACACCACAGATAATACTCCGACTGAACTGGATCTTCTACTAGAAAAACCACCATTAAATTTTGAAAAGATGGAATCTGATATGAACAATGAACACTTAAAGGAACATCAAGATAATGTCAGTGCTGATGATTGCAGATCAAGGTTGTTTGAACTTTTTGTCATCTTTTTTATTTTGCAATATTGTATTTCATTTAGACAGATCATTCTTTCCTTTCTTCTAGCTTTTTGATATCATGAATGATAGTTTTGCATATTGTTCTGACTCAGGCTCCTGTTTTGCAGTTTGACCAGAAATTCTCAAGCAAAATCTTTGTGTTCTTTAGTGTCTCAAAATGAGGTAGAAACCCATGCAAATTGTAGAGAACCTAGTGCTGAAAAAGTATCTGATGGTGAAGAAAATGGATCAAATTTCCTGGCTAAAGACTGTGAATCACCAGATCTTGATCATGATACCGAAATCTTTTCAGGTCAGTTTGACAATGACAAAGATCACTTTGAGGTCTCCGAGAATGGAGTATCGTTAGAGACTCTTGATGCAGTAATCATTCTCAAGCTGACAGTTAAATTTTGGATGAAGACGAGTGCTGTTCGCATCAAGATCAGTTTTGCGATTCTGGCCTCAAAAGAAAGGCTGAACATAATGGTTCTTTCCCAGCAAAATTCAACAATGACTGCCATAGCGAAGAGCATGCAATAATTAAGCACAGGGCTTGTATCCAGACAGCCCTTATCCTCCACGAACTACAAGAGAGGAGGGTTATTTTACTGCGAAGATGAAAAGGTGGGAGCTTCTGAAGTCTGGAAACGCGATAGAAGGCTGCAATTTGAAAAACCTTGCTTAACATCTTCTATCAAGCCTAACATTGACAGAGAAGCTCATAATGATTATTTTGATTCAAAACACTTAAATCTTGAGAAACAACTGCCCAAGGATGAATTGAGAGGGCAAACGGAATATACCTCTAATAGCAGACACTTGGAGCGAAGAATAAGAGGGCGGTCTATTTCAAACCATTTCAGTGAAGAAAAAAGGCATAAATACAAGGTTGAGAGAAAGGACAATGAGCGAAAGTTTAAATACCGAAGGGGCAAATGGTTGAATTGGGAATATGATAAATTATACTATAAATCTCACCAACATGAGAAGCCTGGTCCATACTTGGATCAACCTGAAACAAGCCAAGGTAGATATGGAAGGCATGTGCCCTGGAATTGACAGCAGACATGAAAAATGGACAAAGAAGTTGTTTCACCAAAATCACCATTCTGTTTGTAAGAAAACCAAGAGACAATATAATCATGCATTGCCTCTGTCAGATCATGCTAGAAGAAATTCTGGCATTCCAGATAGCATTTCTTACTACCGTGCTTGCTTACAAGGATATGATGACCATGATTCATATCGAGGACATGTTGATGAATGGGAGCCAGATGATGGCACACATAGAGGTTTGAAATTCAAGGATGAGGGAGACTGGCTTTATTCAAGTGGCAAGTTTCAATCTGGATCACGATGTCCATTTATGGATGAAAATATATGGGTTGAAATTGCTTCTAAAGATCGACGTATTGACAGTAATGTCTATTATGAGAGCCATGGTCATTTTTTTGTAGAACAGGCTATTTCTAACAGAACACAGGGATCAAATTCTTGTAGGAGGTTAATGCAGATTCATGAACATGGTAGGAGGTTACTACTTGAAAGGCATCTTGCTTGGCGTAGGAACAGTTTAGAAAGTGATCAATGTACAGATTTGGAAGTTGAAATGCCTGAGGATACTCTTTCGGGAAGTCTGTCCACTTGAGTTTTGTTAGAAGAAAGGTAAAGTTGGGTAAATTGAACATTTTGTTCCTCATTTTCCTGGATATATGAATGAGCATGGCCAAAGGGATCCTTTTTTAACTACTCATAGTAGTCTAATTGTCAACTTCACTTCTCACTCTTTCCTCATTGTCTTAACATTTGTCTTACATCGTTCTATACTCACTGACAATCGGGTTTTGAGAAAACAAAAAAAAGTGGCACATGCAAAGAAGACAACTTAAGCAAATGTTCTTCATGAGAAAAAAATATTTCGATTATCTGCAGCTGGCTTGTTGCCAGTGCTTATATTGCCTTGTTTGCACTGCTTCTATTCATGTTCTTCCCTAGGTTTTTATTGAATAATTATAATTTCGTCATGAATGTAGGAATTTGTATTTTAAGTTCTTCTCTTTTCATGACTCTTTTTCCATTTCAAGCGGTCGAATCTGAGAAATTGCAACGTTGCTAGCAAAGAAACTGATACAACTGTGTGCTCTTTTCAGTTAATTTTTTCTTTTCCAATATGTTGTTTGGTAATTAATTGAATATATCTGTCACTGACTCACCACGATCCTCAATATTGATTCTAAGCCAGTAAAAATCAACCATCCTTGTGATAAACTTGATTGATTGGAGATTAATGTTGTTCTTTTTATTTTTATTTTTATTTTTCTTTGTGTGTGTGTGTGTCCTATTACTTTTATTATCCATATGTTGATTGACAGCTGCCCCCAAAGGGTTTTCAATTAGCAATTTTATGTTTAACAAATCTATTTGCTCAAATTTTTTAGAACTTGTCGCATAGCTAAGGTTTTCATTAGCTGTTCTTTCTAAAGTTTATGTTATGGCTGCATGTTCAGGTTTTATGCTTATATTTTCTTGCTTCTTTTGTTCCTCCCTATCCCTTGCTTTACTAAGATGGGTTTTGTAAATGGTGGTGAACAACATTTACCTTTAGCTCAGCGTGTTTATAATACTCTGTTGGAAATTTTGTGAATAGTTTGCATTCTTTTCAAGAGGCAGCAATGTCTTGCTTAGTACACTAGGTTTTTGACGCCTGTTGTCTGATTTACCCCTTGAATGGGACTTGTCTGCAGTTTCACCCGAGGAGTTTGACTGAAAAAGAAGATATGAGAGGCCACAGGCATTGTCGTTTAAGTAGTGGATATTCACCAATGTATGGTAATCATAAAAACCTTCCAACCAGGAGAGAGGCCCTGAAGTACCTTCCAAAAGTAGAGAGAAACGAGTGTATCGATGCTGTTTCCCATGGTGATGGAGATGTTGAATGGCATAAATCCCACATCTAAATGGTGTGAGATGTGGGGGGGGGCTCTTTTCCTATAAAAGGGACCCTCCCCCCTCTTTAGTAAATCATCCCCACAGGGTAATTCAAAGTTACCAACTTCCCTTTCTACCATTGGTAATTGTTCATTTTACCATTGGTAATTTGTTCTTTCTCTCTTTGTAATATTTCTCTTTAGTGAAATATTATTTTGGTAG
Source organism: Piper longum (assembly GCA_032619315.1). Taxonomy (NCBI): domain Eukaryota; kingdom Viridiplantae; phylum Streptophyta; class Magnoliopsida; order Piperales; family Piperaceae; genus Piper; species Piper longum. Next base: position 17,362 of record JAVDBV010048227.1, on the reverse strand, counting down.
AGTCCGAGGACGTAGGCAATTGCCGAACCTCGTTAAATTCTGGTGTCTTGTTCTTTTCTTTTGTTGTCTATTTAATAGCTATTGTCGGGTATAGTTGGTGTTAATTATTGTGCTATTTATATTACTTGTCTTGATAAGATTCTGTCTAGGAGTTGGTTTTTAAGCGGATTATCGTGTCCCACCAACTTTCCTGGGAATTTTATCTTGGGATAATTATTTAGTACAATAGTTTTCACGCTTGTCATCTAGGTAATAGTTCTCACAGTGAACTAGTTATCTTTGGTGAAAATTACCCGTTTTTCACAACAGGAGCATTCTGTGTTCGGCTTTTTTTTTTTTTGTTTGAACGTTTTACCACTTATTATCATTGTCATATTGTCAATACGAAAATTATCATTTCTCTCATTATTTCCTGGACGCATTGAATTTGATCTTGTTATACTCTTAGGACAAGTTATCACTGGAGGTTGGGATAAAACATTAAAATGTTGGGATTCGAGAGGTGCTAGTGGGCAGGAACGTACCTTAGTTGGCACCTATCCACAACCAGAGCGTGTTTACTCTATGTCGTTAGTGGGCAATCGTGTGGTAGTCGCTACTGCTGGAAGGCATGTTAATGTCTATGATCTTCGGAATATGTCTCAACCCGAGCAGCGGAGAGAGTCATCATTGAAGTATCAAACTCGCTGTGTTCGCTGCTATCCCAATGGAACAGGTGCTTTGTTAGCTTCATTTGTATAGGATTGATAAGGGTTCTGTTTGTTCTAAGCCTTGATTCCGCTACAAATCTTTATGTTGTTTATTGTGAAAGAATATCATGTAATATCTTCTAGATTTCGTTATTTATCTTACCTCTAGCTGTCATGGTTTGGTTCAAATTTCTTTATTTATCTTACCACTGTCTGTCATTTGGCTTTCCAATTTCATTACTTATCTTTCAAATTTCTTCGTTTGTCATGCTTATATAAGGGTATTTTAGGCAATCCATAAGCTGAATATGGGAATAACATTCTTTTAGATACTCGAGTATGGTGACCATTTAATAGAGACATAGCATTGTCCTATATGAATTATGATTGCTGGGTTTTTTGAATTGTCCTTTTTTTTTCCCATCTCCTCTTCAGGTTGGAAATGTTTTGATCTAAGAATTATGATATGTGACTACTAGTCAATTTTGTTCTTAACTTCAGTGTGCAATGAATTGATGGGTAGTTTTTGAATAGGAAATGTGTTTTTAATTTGCTATTTTATCTTCATTTCCCCCCCCCCTAAGGCTTGTGGTTTTTTGCAGGCTTTGCTCTCAGTTCTGTTGAAGGTCGTGTAGCCATGGAGTTTTTTGACTTATCCGAAACCGGACAGACAAAGAAGTAAGTTTTCTATAGACTTTGGTAAATTTCATTAGTTTCTGGTACTTTACAGTAAATTATTGTAGATTCTTATTCTTTTCTGGCTAATCCTTTGCCAGGTATGCTTTTAAGTGCCATCGAAAGTCAGAAGCTGGGAGAGACACCGTCTACCCAGTAAATTCCATTGCTTTTCACCCCATGTAAGTTTTTTAATTCCTCTTGGTTATGTCAATGACAATTTTTGTTGGTGGAAAGTGACAGGCTACTTTTCTTTGTATTCCTATTACAATTTGAAATGGTTAAGTTAGAACAATCCATGGCTTGATTGGTTTCCTTTTCTGGAATTTTCATAATGCAGCTATGGTACATTTGCAACTGGAGGATGTGATGGATATGTTAATGTGTGGGATGGTAATAACAAGAAAAGGTTATATCAGGTAAATTTTAAAATACCTTAATTTGCGGTGGATTTTACTATGATTGTATCTGTGAGAAGAGTTGTTTTTTGCATACGCAAATGCTTAAGGTTTTTGTTTTCCAATTTTCAGTATTCAAAATATCCCTCAAGCATTGCTGCACTATCATTCAGCAGGGATGGCCGTCTTTTGGCTGTTGCATCTAGTTACACTTACGAGGAGGGAGATAAACCGTACATATTATCTTCTGTGAATTCAATTTTACCCTCTAGTCCTCACCATCCATTTTCTGATTGTCTTATTTTTGCTGTTGTGTTACAGGCATGAACATGATTCAATTTTTGTGCGGAGCGTAAATGAGATTGAAGTGAAACCGAAGCCTAAAGTCTATCCTAATGTTCAAGCTTAAAAGAATATGCGTTCCATTTTGGAGGTCTATTGAGTAATTCTTTGTAAATGTTTGCTGTTCATTCTTATGGTCAGTGCCTTTTTTTTCTTTTTTAGATTCAGAGGTTAAACTAGATTCCCAAGCTGTGGTTATGGGTAGGCCGGCGTGTATATCATTGCCGATTGTGAGGGGGACAAGTTCTTAGGATATTTTGTTGAATTAACTTAGCTATCAATTTACCAAGAAACTATTTTTTGAAAAAAACTGAAGCCACCGGCGACGTTGACTTTTCTTTTTAATGTGCACGTCTACCCTTTTTGCGTAGTCAACTAAGTTAATTGTTAGACTTCTGCATGTGCTACTTTTTGTGGCATTAATTTGTTATTTTTCTCGATGGTGCAATACTGCTAAGATTTCTTGAACTAATTACTCATGACTCGACCAAACCATTTATGGCTGATTCGGCTCGGTGGTTTGTGTGCAAGGGTTCCATTGATCAAATTATATCCAGGGAAAGAGAAGATAAAAGGGAAAATTATAATAAATTTTTTATAGTCAGCATCGCTCTTAAGTTATACCTTGAAGCGACTTATAAATCTTTTTTTGTACAGAAAAGGGTGATGAGGTGACCAAGTGCTGTAAAAAAATGAAAATAATGCGGAGCATTTCTAAATGAAGCTCGTGCTTTGCGTGACCTATTATGACAAAAGCAAACCATGTACGTATACTATATTATTACTATATGAGGCTTTTGAGACGCGTGTGATATTTTGAAAGCACCCAGGAAGAACCCCAGGCATTAAATTTTGATCCTTCAAGAAATGCCACCCGAAAGTAAAGAGTCGGCTGCCGAAGCAAGCCCCTTAGCCTCTGCAAGTGGAGAAGATGGAAGATGAGAATTGACATGGCGGCTAAGAGTTCCACCCCATCAAACATGACTTGTAGCGTGTACGGATGTATGCCCCCATCAAATGGTACATCTAGATGGTCCACTCTTTGGTCACTCCCAACTTGGCTTGCCCGTTCAAAATCAAAATAATTTACATTCCAAATTTGGTCGCTTTCTCCTTTCTACCACCACCACCTTTTGCATTTCCACACGACCATCCTATCTTTCTTTGGCCGAGTCCGACTCCTGTTTCACGGGCCGGACTCGGCCAGAGTATGCCTTTTTCTTGACTGCGGATAAACGCACGATGACGTGTTTGATTATTGTTATCAGTCCATGAAACTTATCTGCTTGTTCCATACTTGAAAAGATCTCGGCCAGGTGTCTTTTCGTTTTTTTTTTAAAAAAAGAATCAGCTAACTTTAAAAATAATTATTCAATCGGCCGATTCACACTGATTTTAATTGATTCGCAATCAATTTTAAATTGATTATAAATATAGTTAAATGACAAAAATATCTTAGGGATATTAATAAATAAATTTATTAGGCATTGGTAAAAGAAGAATTAAAATTTTATAAACTTAAAATTTCGATTGTCTAGTCGCTGGCCGTCGCCGTCGCCATTTACCTCGCCCTCCCTTGGGTAGTCGCCACCGGTCACCCTTTCTCCTCCCTTGGAAAGTTGCCGTCATTTGCCCTCTACCCTTCCTTAGGTAGTCGCCGTCGTTTGCCCTCGACACTTCTTTGGATGGTTGCCGTTGTTTGTCGAGCAGGTATCTCTATCGATAGCAAACTAATCGGTAAAAATTTTAAAAAAATTAGTAAATTATTTATTTATAATTAAATTATTCTAAATAATTATTTTGTGATGAACTAAAATAATAAAATTCCTATAGCCATTTTGTATTTGGCCTATTTTGCAATCCCAATTGCTTTGGTGGAGAGCAACAATCAGTGTAACACAAATTACACTAACAAGAAGGCATGTTTCTGTCAATATAACTCTTCTTTATATGCCGATAGTGATAATGAGCTTTATAGCTTCCTTGTGGTATAGATTCTTTGGATTCTCAATTTAAGGAAGACAAACAATGACGTTTCAAATAGCAGCAAACCTATAGTTGTTGACCAAAAATTAATTGAAGGACCAAATCATAATAAGAGAGGGAAGTTTTGTGCTTTGGATTTATATTGATGAATTATTATTTAATAAAGCACAAATAATGATATATAAAACTTTATATTATTATGATCTTATGATGGTAAATATTAATTATTTTTATATATTTATATTAAATTTGTCGGGAAAAGAAATTTAATTTTTATTTTATATATTTATGTTATGTATTGTTAAATTATTATATATGACTAATTTAAATTAATTTAAATAATTAATTTTTATCTAATTTTTTATGAATCGATCAAATTCAATAACTCAATTTTTAAACCGCCCCCGAGGCCGAATCCGACTCTTATTTTTTGCAACCGGTTTGTTCCACCGTTCCACCCCCGTTATCACTAGTATTTGTCGGCGCGGAATTGGGTGCAAATATGGAATTGACCACCGCCAAAATTATTCCAAAGTGTCAAGAAGAAAAAATGGAACCGGTAGTTTTACATAGTTGTTAATGGCTATAGTGGACTCAGAACAACCGCAAATGGGGGACTTGTATGTAGAACGGTGACATCGTGCATACCTCATTACATGTAGCTCAAGTGTTTACACACACAGTCCATAGATATCAAAAAAGACGACTTGGGAGAAAGACAACTTGAGCAGTGCAAAGGTGAAGAAAGGTATAAGGTTGAACCCTTGACTTGGAAAAAGTCAAGCAGTCAGATAGGTGTGCTCACCACTCCAATCCCACTTCCCCTTCCTTTCCCCTACTCAACCGAACTCTTAAATACATTACATCCTCACACACACAACTTACAACGTGCTCAAACTAACAAAACCTTGTCTTCATCCCTTGCACCTTCCTCTTCTCCTTCCTTTCAAAGTTGATTATATACACCCCTCTCCTCTCTTCCCCTTCACCTCTCCATATCTCTCTATCTTCACCCCTACTGCTACTTCGTTGATCTTCGTTGATTCATAACGAGTACTGATCATATACATATATATTGTTCAAGACTCTTCCATGGCCGTTGAAGCTCTCAACTCCCCAACAGTGCCGGCAACTACTGCAAGCTTTGCTGCCTATGATACCGCCGCCGGCCACCAACGCCACCAAGATCTGGGAGTGACGGAGCCATGGCCCAAGAGCAAGCGCTCCAAGCGCCCCCACCCCTCCCCTACCACCACCACCGAGGAGGAGTATCTCGCGCTCTGCCTTGTCATGCTCGCCCGCGGCGGCGTTGCTGCCGGCTTTACTCCCCAGCATCAACCACCCCCGGCCGAGACCTTGTCCTACAAGTGCTCCGTCTGCGACAAGGCCTTCCCTTCTTACCAGGCCCTCGGCGGCCATAAGGCCAGCCACCGGAAACCGCCCCAAACTGCGGACTCAACCTCCAACAACGCCGCAGCTGCAGCAGTCCCGGTGGCTTCCACGAGTAGCAGCTCCACCGGCGGCAGGCCCCATGTTTGCACCATCTGCCACAAGTCGTTTCCCTCCGGCCAGGCGCTCGGCGGCCACAAGCGATGCCACTACGACGGGAGCCTAGGTAGCGGCGCGGCCCCTTCCATGTCCGTCGCTGCGTCGAGCTCCTCCGAGGGGGCGGCCGGGTCGAGCCAGCATCGGCAACGAAAAGGCTTCGATCTGAACCTGCCGGCGTTGCCGGAGATGTTGACGCCGAGAGATGAAGAGGTAGAGAGTCCTTTGCCGGCGCCGGAGAAGAAGCCCCGCCTCCTCTTCCCTCTCCCACTCAGCGTTGCACCGCCCCTTCACAAAATATTTTTCTACAATTAAAATTATTATTTTTTTTCGTATTCTGTTCATTTTTTTTTTTTGGAGAAAATTATTGTGATTAATTTGGTCTGTTAGGAAGTCAAGAACTATTTGTTTATTCAATTTCTTTTATAAGAAACAGAATAAATTTTATAAGTCGTACATGTGTTTATTTATGGGCAAAATGCAAGTCAGCCCATTTCTCATGATAGTTAATTATTTCATTCCAACATTCTCAAAGCATAATTCATAAGCTGTCAAAGTAAATACAAACCAACAAGTAAGAAATTTTTTTTTACAAAAATAAACAGATAAATAAATAATAAATAAATTAAAAATCATGTTATAGAGACGTTCTTCACACGCATTCTTCACCCACGTTACAAAATAAAAATAGAAAATAAATATGATCTCAAAATTTAGAATCAGGGTAGTTAACGATGAGATGGTCGGATAACGCGGACAAAAACGGTGGCATTTTCATAAATAATATGGCTATCAAAATGTCAGTTTCATTGGCTTAGCTACAGACATTACGTCTGATTTATGATATTTCGCTGCTTACTTTCAAGTGGGCAAGTGGGCAAGTGGTTTGGTGCTAAAAATCGACAAAAACATTACCTATATATCCTCAATTTTGTATCCCTTGCTGATCCAAATTAATCTCCATATATGTGGAACGCACAATATGCTCTCAAATTGGAATGAAGAACTAAGGAGATCTGCCCTGTAAACGATATAGACACACAACTATGTTTGATGTGTTACGTACATCTTGGATATATATATATGTTTTTGGGTAAGCAAAAGGAAGAATAATTTTTAAGAACAAATTGGAGAAATAATCTAGACTTAGTTGAGCAAAGGGATGAAGATTAACAAGAAAATAAAACAACGTCAAACACATATCCTGAGTAGCTGTTTATACTTTGCTTTGGTTGCCTCCATAGGTTCCCATCCTCTGTTAATTATTCTGCGGATCATGCATGGCTAGAATGCTTTCCTTGAGATCTGTTGGCTTGTATAAACTACAGAATTGCATTGTTAGATTCTGCAGGGATAGTATAAATGGAACTAACCCTGCTGTTAATATTTTATTTCTACTTGTTAATATTCCTTCCATTCAGAAATTGTCATTTCATTTCTACTTGTCAACGAAAACGTTCGTTGACTTAGCCATGGACATCTAACTTATAACCTTAATAGTTACAAGTCCTAGTTATTATTATCATAATAATAACTGATTTTGTTTATATTGATCTAAGGTGACTTGTAAACATTACGCCTATGCACTGTTATGTTTCCAGGTCATCTGCTATATATAATTCACTGTACTCAACTCAATTATTTTGGGTAAGCTGTGACATGCAAGCTCTTTCTTTGAGAAAGAAAAGTTGCCATTATTTGGGCTTTGTTCCAAGTGTTTGTAAAAGAGTAAATGAGAGGCTCATCAAATAAGGCCAACCACATCTTCAAGTTCTAAAATAAGCCCATCGATCTGATGGCCACCAAATTCTTGAGGCAAGTAGTCTTGAAACGCCATCAATTATTCCCCTTTCCCTTGCAAAGTTGTACTCCGACAAATACGATAGAGATTTCTCTGGCGTTCTGATCAAGGCGGTGACCTTGTACTTCTCCAAAAGCTAATAATCTAACTTAGAGAGTATCATGGATTATGTTGTATTTGTAAATTAACTTAGAGAGTATCAAGGATTATGTTTGTATTTGTGGTTCGAGTTCATATAATGTTTAATTGTCTTTTGTTGAACCGATTAGGTTTGAGTCTATTTTTGGCCAGTGCCCACTTTGTAGGTGTTTTACTTGTTGGGCTTAGTTCCTATATAAATACTTCCATTTCCCTTTGGTCTCAGTAATTAAAATTTAATTTGTTCCGGACTCAAATCAATAATAATAAATAAATTTTAAAAATATAAAATAAAATAATAATGTATTATTTCTAATAACATTTTCTAAGCATACAATTTTGAATTTGGGAAGATTGATCTCTATTTCAATGTCTAATTCTCTGGTTCAAGAAAGAAATTGATAATCCTGAATACACATTCTCTATGGAGAAATCTGATAAACTATTGAAGGGATGAATTACTAGTACGTTGAGCAAAGAGATATCCTATTTTGCTCTTGGTTTAAAGTATGCTTTTGATTTGTGGAATATTTTAAAAGAAAAGTTGGCAAAGACATAGATTGAAAGAGGGTTTCATCTACATGGGGAGTTGCAATCAAATAAAAGAGACACTGCGTGAAGTCTTGATGAGTATCTTCTCTAAGTTCAAAACCATTGTAGATGAATTAGTAGCCATCGGAAAACCTTTGTGTGAGGACAGACAATGCTTTTGGCTTGTTAGAGGTCTTAGCAGTGACTATCCATTGGGTTTAATACACATCGTATTTGGAGGTAATTGATGACTTATATATAAGTTAATGAGAAAACTTTATTCTTTGAATTAGTTATTAAATTAAGAGAGACACGTGAAATCTCTTGCAAGACCTTTTTAAAAGTTTATTGAGCCCAACAGTGGTATCATAACATGATTGGTTTTAGTGTTGCTTTGGTTTACCTCATGATATGCAACCCAAATTGGGGTCTTCCGTAACTTCGATATAATATATAAGCCTTGCATGCGGTAAAGGGGGGATGATTTGAATGATAACTAATTTGGGGTTTCCTGAAATTTCACTATCATGAAACTTCACTATAATATGTGGACTTAACATATAATAAATGAGGGATAATTCAAATGGTAAAATATGTGAGAGGGAGAATTGTTAAATTTATCCCACGATACTTCTTGAAGTGATTGAAAAGTATCAAATGTTTACAACAATGTGGCTTCAACGTCTGTTGCCTCCCTTTATGAATTTCTTGATATGCTGCATTCCTTTCAAGCTGTTTCACCTTCATTTCAAGTGGCTTTGATAAGCCAGAAACAAAATAAGCAACAACAGCACTCTGGGATTCAAAGGAAGACTTTTGCATCACAAAATAGGAGATTTCAACCGGCCCTTGCTAGAGATCGAGGAACTCAAATGGGATTAGAAGTCGTGGCTACTCCTAAACCTGAATCACTAGGTGACACCCCTGATTCTAGACCAAATTCCAGTGTCAAATTTGTCACAGGTTTGGACACCGCATATAGGTGTTGGAAGAGGTTCAGCAAGAATTGGATGGCACCTCCACTTCACCAAGCACTATCTTCTTTGAAAGTTACTGATGTGGGCGTTGATGAATGGATTCCTGATTCAGGTGCCTCTTCTCACATGTCTGGTAACTCATTCCTGTTTAATTATCTCACTCAATATGATGGTGGTGATTCGGTTATGGTTGGCAATGGGCAAGCTTTACCTATAACCTATATTGGGAATGTTGTTCTTGATACAATTTATGGTCCATTTCAATTGAACAATGTGCTATTTGTTCCTGATCTGAAGTAAAATCTCGTATCTATTACGCAGTTGTCTACAGACGTGCCTTGTGATTTTTATTTTTCGTTTGATAGTGCTTGTTAAACACAGATTATCAGGAGAACTGATTGCTGAGGTTCAAAAGAAAGGGAGTGTCTATGTTTTGGGAAAGCAAAAACAAGTAGCTTTTTACTCTAAGAGGCTGGTGGCCGCTAATTACCATACTTGGCATGACAGACTTGGGCATTGCTCGTCACAAATTATTGATCTTCTTCGAGCACAAAAGTATATTCAAGTAATTGACTAGCCTGCTCTATCAAGTATTTGTGATGCCTGTCAACTAGAAATAAAAACAGCTGCCTTTTGCTTCTAGTGTACACAAATCTGAACATCCTTTTGATATGATTCACTGTGATCTTTGAGGCCTGCTCTTGTTATTTCATGGAACAATTATTGGTATTATGTGTGCTTTGTTGATTATTATACCAGATTTGTGTGGTATTTTCCTATTCAAAGCAAAGCTGAATTCTATTCTACATATATTGTGTTTGAGAAAATGATTTTGAGACAATTTGGTTTATCAATTAGAGTCTTTCATTCTGATGGTGGTGGTGAGTTCAAGTCTGAAAAATTGAGGAAACATTTTGAGGAAATGGCACGTTGCATCAATTTACTTGTCCTTATACTCCTCAACAAGCAGGAGTTGTTGAAATAAAAAAACGGCCTATTATGGAGATTGGATTAACTCAATTATTTCATGCAAAACTACCATTGCAATACTGGAATGAGAGTTTTCAAACTGCTGTCTTTCTTCACAATAGATTACCAACAAAGGCTCCAAAGGACAACCTCTCTCCTTGTGCCTCTTTATTTAAGAGAGCTCCTGATTATACAGTTTTTCGGACCTTTGGTTGTCGGTGCTATCCTTGCATTAGAGATTCCAATCAGCATAAATTCTGCCCAAGGACTACTGTTTCCAGTGTTCTTGGGATATGATACAATGCAAAAGGGATACAAGTGTCTTGATCCAAAGACTGAAAGCTGTATACGTCCAGAAGTGTTCTTTTTAACGAGAGCCTATTTCCAATGGCTACAATGGGAATCAAGTCTGATTCACCAACCTTGTCTAGGTCTTTTTCGAAGTACTTACCTGCTTCAGCATCACCACCTACATTAATGGAATCCAACTAGGTAGGAGTGGACCTTGCTCTACTTGGAGTGCAATCTGACACCTCCTCTTCACTTCATTCACCGAGTTCATCTGGTGACCTCGGTCAAGATCAATCTGCCTCTTCTTCATTTTTAGAGTGTATCAGTTCGTGTAATGGACCTATAAAGCCCACAGCTTTAACACCTACTCACAGAATGGTCACCGGAACTCAAAATGGGGCCTTCAAACGGAATCCAAAGTATGCACTTGTTTCTCAAACAATGATTATAAAAGAGCCCACTTCAGTTAAAGAAGCTCTCGAACACAGTGGCTGGGTACAAGCTATGAGCAATGAGCTTGCTGCTTTGGAGAAGAACAACACTTGGACATTGGTTCCTAGACAAGCTGATATGAGCATCATTTAAGTGGGTATTTAAGGCAAAGTACAAAGCTGATAATACATTGGACACCGCTAATGCAGAAATTACTTGGATCACCTACCTTCTCAATGATTTGCATATTTCACAATCGGCTACTCCAACCCAATAGAGTGACAATATGAGTGCATTGCATTTATATGTGAATTCCGTTTTTCATGCCAGAACGAAACACATAAAAATCAATTATCATTATGTGCGAGAACGAATTGCCTTAAAGAAACTCGAGACTCGTCACATTTTGTCCTGTGAACAAATAGCCGATATGTTTACCAAGCCACTTCTTGCTGAAAATTTTCAGTTTTGAAGCTGGTCTCTGTCAGCCTTCAGCTTAAAGGGGGTGGTATCAAGGATTACGTTGTATTTGTGGTTCGAGTCATGTAATATTTAGTTGTGTCTTTAGTTGAACCAATTGGGTCTGAGTCTATTTTTGGCTAGTGCCGACTTTGTCACTATTTTAATTGTTGGTCTTAGTTCCTGTATAAATACTTCTCTTTGGGTTAATGAGCGATTTTGAAGGTTTGCTTGGAGTGGAGTACAGAGATTACTTACGAAAAACGAAGCTGAACGTCCTCTCGTTCAAGCCCATGAGGGGTGGGTTGCAGATAATATTTCAGTGGTTGGAAAGGCCGCCGTGGACGGGGGTTCACATGGGAAAGGCTGAGCCTTGAATAAACGAAATTACCCAGCATTGTATGGAACATAGAATATTGGTCATACCGACCATAAGATATAAAAAGATGGCAAGTACTTGATGACCGAGATTAACGTCCATTAAGAAGCAACAAAGAAAAATTAGAAACCATCAAATTGGGCTAGTGTTAAAAGTAAAGCTCTTGTGAGTGGAGCTGCATAATAATGGCATATAAAAAATTAAATTTGCATATTTAATTTCATGATCATCCCCTCGTGTTTTCATTCCCTCTCCATCAAGAAAAAAATAATGTATAAAAACGTCCCGATTGGTCCAAGGACGTAGACGGGACAGGAATCGTTTTCCTAGTACAAGCAGAGAAAAAAGATGATCTACTTTTCTACTTCTCGCTAAAACGTGTTTGAAGGGCTTCTTAGTTTCTCCGTCTCAATCTCTAGTCTCAAGTCTTACACAAAAGTTATCAACTTTATATACCCGCTTTCTTTACCAGTTTCACACTTGCCTAACACATACGATTTAATACTAATTAACTATATATACATATATATATATATATATTGCATGCAAGACACATTTCTGAAAGTTGCTTAGTTACTTATAGGTAGAGTTTTACCACACGACCATGTAATATATATATATATATATATACCATGAAGAAGTTATTACTTAATTTTTTCTTCTCATCATGATGAATGCATATTATAGTTTTTTACCAAGCCGTGATGAACATGAATATATATTTGAGAATTGAAATGTTTGCCCAGTCCCAGTCCACACGCTTCCGACCATGGTTTTTTGGACGAGCGGAAAAAAACTTGTACAGTAGACCCACTTATAGACTTTGCTTGGCTGTAGCTCTAATGTAAATTATTAATCTCAATTGAGTTTTCGTTTTATCTCCTAGTTGGCTTTTGTATTTTCATCTAATTAATCTTTATTGTTGGCCCCAAATTGTTATGTCCAACAGATTAAGAAGGACATCGGTTCTAACATTTTTGTTTGGCGGCCATGATGCTCACAGAACTCTACCTGCGCTTATTTTAAGAAAGTTTCACCATTAGATCCAAAGCCTAAACTTGGACAAAAATCAATTATGCCATATTTTTGTTTGAAGGTCAGTCACGTCGGGTGGCCAGCAAATAAGTTGCAAGAGCCGAACCAAAATACCCATCTCCCACCGTACAAACAAATTAGCACCATTATTTTTATATCCCAACTTTTTTATTATATGCAACCCACCGTAATGTTTGCTATGAGAGGAAAAGAGTGGAGCTAACCAATGTTGAATAAATCGGCCAATTCCATTCAAAATTGGCCGATTTAAATTAGATCGGGCTGATTCCAATTTAAATTTGGGGTGCAATCAGTTTTTGAATCGATTTTATATAATTATTAAAATATTCTTAATTTTATATTATATAATTTAATTATATATAAATAAAATAAAATTTTAAAATTTATAATAATAAAAATACCCCTACCCTCCGTCTACAATAGCTGCTGCCCCTTTACTTCTTTAGGTGGGGCGGGGTAGAGGGGAGAAGCAGAGCCACCAAGGGGGGAGATTGGGTCTTGTGGATGTTCTTGTTTTGAGCACTTCTGTGACATCAAGTCACCCACTGCATGAAAATAAGCCTAACCTTATTAGAAAGGAAGCAGACGAAGAGCAATACATGAAGACACATATAATTCATTGATGTAAATGTGAGCACTTTATAATAAATTATCAACACAAAACTTATACTCTATACTGTGGAGCAGAAGGTCGTAGGTGATAATTTTTTCATTTTATCATCATCTTCTTATTTCACGAAATATTGATACAATGGGAAACACAACTGGAAAGCAATTTACTCCAAATCACATACGAAAATTTTTCTCCATTTGTAATTTCTTGTTTTTTATTCTCAAATAAAACATACTTGCTTTCTTTTTTTTTCTTCAATTTTTTTAAGCTGTTCATATTGGACAAACAATGTTAAAATTCAGAATATTTTTAGTATATAATGTACTCGAACGTATAAATATAAGTGATAATATTTCATTACATGCACGTGATAACTAACCCTAGCTTGCACACTAGTTTTAATAGAAAACAAATACAACTACGTAGCGTACGTACAAGTCATACACTTTTTAATCATTATTATCATAATAATTTTATGATTGAAAATCCTAAAACTAAATTAGGAATTAGAATTCTCTGGGGTCCACAAAGATGGAGGGCCCTGGGGGGGTCTTGGACCAGTCCCCCTCCCAACCATCGACGTCGTCGCCGGCGAGCCGCTTCATGCACCACACATCCTCAGCCCACGACATCCGCCGCCAGTGCGGGACGGCGGCGCGTAACGGCTCCTCCGCCGCCACCTCGGCCGCCAACACCCGACACCCCCGCTCCCTGGCCAGGTTGTGCGCCGACTCACACACCGCCCTCACCATCCTCACCTTCCTAGGCCCCTCCCCTCCCATCCCATACAACAACAGGAAACCGAACGGCCGAAATACGTCAGGCACCGACGGCATCCGTAGCCAAGGAAGCGCCCGGTCGAGGCACCGGGTGGCGCCGGCGAAGGCCCTAGTGACCCTCGACGCCCCCCGGACCTCCAACAGGTACACGCCGGAGCAGTCCCACACGCTCGCAATCCCCCACGACTCTGGCGGATTGGCCAGGAACTGGTCGGCGCAGTCGAAGTGAGTGCCAGCGGGGATGGCGAGGAAGGTAGCGAGGGTGAGCTCGTTTCTGAGCACGGCATCGATGTCTCTCGGGAAGAACTCGGTGGCGGAGAACCGGTGGCGGTAAATGGTCTCAGCGTCTGCGGGGGTGAGGCAATGGACGGCTGTGCTGGGAGAGATGGGAGCTTTGTGGGCGTAGACGGGCTGGCCGAGGATGGACGGGGTGCGGAACTTGGTGTAGCCGAGGCGGACGGTGAAGAGGCGGAGCGAGGCGTCGTTGTCCTTGTCGGTGGCCATATAAGCGTACTCTGCGTCGTTCTCTCTGAACCATGTCTCCAAACTCTGCACCAGTTTGAACCCAATACCAATCCGGCGATATGAAGGGGAGACTCGGAGGCCAAGCACGTAGGCGAGCTTCGTGTAGACAATAATATGGGAGGAGGCGGCGCCATGGATATCATCGTCGTTGGAGGAGAGCTGCTGCTTATTCTTGCAGCCGCAGGTGACGACCTTGATTGTACCACGGACAAGGCCGACAATCTCGTCTCCGACTTCGGCAACCTGATAATGTCAATATATGAGATGCAGGATTAATTAAACAACTAGCTTGTATATGACATATATATTATATAATATATATCGACGTCGACGTTAACATGGAGTAGTACTGTTGATCGTATATATGTATCACATGCATTTCTTCTATATATATATACCAGCATGAGGAAGGAAGGGGATCGGCGGATGCGGGAAATGGGGTCGCCGAGGTGGTGGGTGAAGAGGGACATTTTGCCGGCGGGGGCGATGTTGCAGCTGCTATCCACCGCTGACGCCCCGGGGCAGTCGCGCTTCGGGTCGAACTCCCTCACCGTCACAGTCACCGGCGATCTCTTCTGGTCTTCTTGATGATCCTCTGTAATATTACCAGCAAAACTGGACACCCTCATCATGATTATCTGTACAAAAGTTAATTTCTTAATTAGATACTGCTTACCTACATATATAACAGTAGGTCTTATATATGGCGGTTAATATAAAAATCAGAGCTGCGTAGTTTTTCTTCTTCGTCAAAGCTCAGTTGGAAGATGGAACGAGCAATTTAGAAGAAAGAGCATGGAAGAATATGATCGAAGTCGGGGGAGGAGATGGTACACGTTTGAGCAGCTTCTTGATCGTGAATACGTAAGTGTGTATGGACTATGGTGGCGAAGAAATTGGTAGCAATGTTGCAGATAATGCGTTATAATATACACATTATCTTTGACTTCAGCACTATAATAAAACCTATAAAGTACTGTTGACTAACTCTTCTCATCCAATTATCAAGGCCGGTCTTCGATTCCTACTACCTAATCATATCCCAATTTAAAAAAGACCATCGACCAACCTAATGTGATTATCGACGCGCAAGTTTCTAGGGTCTCCTCCAGCTTTCTATACTATCCATTAGAACATAAATCAGGAATTAAAATCCGAAAATGATTTTAAAATAAATAGCTTGGTAAACTATTACGTGGCATTACATGATTGGTTGTAAGACATGGCTGATCAGGCACATTTGCGCATGGAAGATGGGACTCCATGCCTTCTGCCGGCCCGCTGGCCCAATAAACCAAAGTATAGGCCCAACTGGAACTCATACACTCCTGACCCCCCACGATTAACGTAGCACACAAAGACACCAAAGATAGAAAAGAACAGTATTAGAGGCTACGTTTTGTATTTATATAAATAAATATATATATATATATATGTAGGCTTCCTATTTATTATGTCCATATATGACAGATCTACATACATAACATGCATGATGCTCATCTCGTATAGAATTTTTTGCCAACACAGAGAAATTTAACGTCTTTGTTTAATTAATGACGATCGGAAATTTGGAATTCAATATGGGAGCCGTGTAATTCTTCTTATATAAGCTTGAAATATTGTAAATCAATGGGAACAATATAGGGGAAGGAGTGACCAAATTGGGGACTTGTGCCTTCAACTGTTTGGTGGCAAAAACTGTCTGCCTAATCTGAATTGAGATACACCCTCTTCTAATACAACTTCTGATTTACATAAGTGGGAGAGCGGGTCTTATGTCCAAGGTTACAAATTAAGCAAAGTACAGTGCTACTTTAGAATTATAAAATAATGCAATAATTGTTATTCTGCAGCTTCAAGAATGCTTTTATTTAGAACTGCTGCTTGGTGTGCCCAAGTCCTGGCCTTAATTGTTCATCTTGGGGATATACATATGTGGGAATTACGATGCGATAGCAAAAGATAATTGAGTTCTAAATTTAATGACATATTCTAAACCTAATAACTCAACTAATAAATAACGCGTCCTAATATTATAAACATACTAAATGATGAGTTATTTATTAGTTTTGGGTGAATTATTAGGTTTAGGCATGTTATGCGACTTAGAACTTGATTATTTTATTTTTTTGATATTTTATTATATTTTTTTTAATAATTTCATGATGTATTTCATAATATTAATTTAAGTTAAGAACGAATCAAATTTTTATTACGAAATTGCCATCATTTTATTTTGTAAGAAAAATAAAAATAGGGGAAAAGGAAATGGGTGGGGGTAATTTTGTAATAAAAATTTTAACTAACTCACGCTTGAGTCAATATTACCAAATGCATCTCGACAAATATAAAAAAATACAGTAAAATATTATAAAATAAATAATAAAGTTCTAAGTTGAATAATATGCTCTAAACCTAATAAACCACCCAAAACTAATAAATAACGCATTGTTTAGTCCGTTTACGGTGTTAGGACGCATTATTTATTAGTTTTGGAAGGGTTATTAAGTTTAGAATATGTTATTCAACTTAGAACTCGATTATTTTATTTTATTACATTTTACTATATTTTTTGTAGTTTTTAGAATGTATTTCGTAATATTACTTCAAGTCGGGAGCGAGTTAAGTTTTTATCACGAAACTACCCCCGCTTATTTCTTTCTCCCCTATTTTGCCCACCGCCAATGACCTTGCCATCGATTGCCCACTACCAGCCTCCGCTTCGCTACAGCCTCCCTTCCTTCCCCCCTCTCCTTACCGATTTCGTTCCCAACCAC
>JAVDBV010048226.1:0-21552 GCA_032619315.1 Piper longum | reverse complement strand
CCGCCGCCGCCGCCGCCGCCGCCGCCGCCGCCGTCGTCGCCGCTCCTTCTCCTCTTCTCTCCCGGTGCCGCCGCTTCTCCGCCAATTTCGGAATTCCGCGGCACCATCGATTGTCCGGTGCCTTTGCTGCCTTCTGATTTGTGAGCACTGCATGGCCTGTTCGTCGGAAAATTTGATCCTATCTGTCATTGTTGTATGTTTTTGCTTGCTTAACATATTATTTAAATCAATTTTCTTTTTTTCCCATGTATTTAGGGTTTTGATATCCAAATTCTATCTTTTCTCCGGTGGGTTGCCATGGCGACGGCTTCGGGTAACTTATTAGTTCGCATCGCTTATTATCTTGTTAGAATTTTTATTGATTTTTGGTTGTTGTTAGGTTATATGGTAATTAGTGTTATGGTTGTTAATGATTTGTTAGTGTTCTTGTGTGTTGCATTTTTTTTTTTGTTAGAGGGTTTGGTAGTTTGGGGTTTGGCAATTGGGGTTTTTTTTTTATCTTTTGTTGTTTGGTGTTTTAGAGATCTTGCGATTAGTTAATGGGATAATCTTTTTGAGAATTGAGGAGGAGTTGGGGGCTTTGTTTTGACATCAATCGTTCTGTTCTAGTTGGGGTGTGTTATATGATAAGGGGATACATGAGGAGTTTTTTTTTTTCTTCTTTTTCTGTGTATTTATCTTTTGCTTGGAAAATTCTGGTTTCTGACCTGTTAGATATTGTTGTATAAGATATTTTTAGTTCCAGTGACTTGGTAGTTGACGTGTTTCTTTGTTTTGTTGTGAAATTTTTTTATGTGTTTTATTCAGTAGAAGATTTAATGATAAGAATGTAAGATGCTTCATTGAGCGTGTGTTTGAAAATTTTTGTTGATGACTACAAGAAATTTTATTTATCAGTTATTGGGTTGCAACTTAAACATAAGCTTCTTCCATCATTTTTTTAATGATGTAGAGACATTGTTGACATCAGTGAATGTTTCAATGTTTTATTACTACCATTTTCTTTTTTAAAAAAAATTTTTACCCTGATTTTTTTGTAATTGTTGATAGTCTAATACTTGTCCTTTTTGATAAATTTTAATTTAAGTGTGGTATTAGTGCAGTGTCATTTAAATCTCGGGAGGATCATCGGAAACAACTGGAATTGGAGGAAGCTCGTAAAGCTGGAGCAAGACCAGCTGAGCTTGATGAAGATGGAAAGGAGATTAATCCACACATTCCTCAGTATATGTCATCTGCTCCTTGGTATCTTAATGCAGAACGGCCTGTAAGTTGGCTTTAGCTTTCCCTTGTTGCTAGTTTAATCCTGCTTTTAGTTCTTGCTTAATGTTAATTCGAATACCTTTTTTTTAGAGTTTGAAACATCAACGTAAATGGAAACAAGATCAAAAGGCACAAGGTTGGTATGATCGTGGTGCAAAAACCTACCAGGCTAAAGAATTCAGAAAGGGTGCATGCGAAAAGTAAGTCTTTGATGAAATTGATTTTCTATTTGTATCTGTTCGTGTTTTTTATAATATTTGTTCTGGTGATTTTACTTTTGAATGAGAATATAATCTTGATGAAACCTTTGCATGCGATGCAGTTGTGGAGCAATGACCCATAAAGCTAAAGAATGCATGGAGAGGCCTCGGAAATTAGGTGCCAAATGGACCAATAAGCACATAGCACCTGATGAAAAGATAGAAACTTTTGAGTTGGATTATGATGGAAAACGAGATCGTTGGAATGGATATGATGCAGCTACCTATGCTCGTGTTATTGAGAGCTATGAGTTGAGAGATGAGGCACGTAGGAAATACTTAAAAGAGCAACAGCTGAAGAAATTAGAGGAGAAAAACAAGAATCAAAGTGGTGAGGGTGAAGTTAGCGATGATGATGAAGATGAAGATGCTTTTAAGGTGGATGAAGCAAAAGTTGATGAGAGCAAGCAGATGGACTTTGCAAAGGTGGAGAAGCGTGTACGAACTACAGGTGGTGGAAGTACTGGAACTGTTAGGTACCATGGGTTGCTGATTAAGGAATGACAGTTTATCTCCCAATATTTTGTTTTTTTTTCATTAATCACATTGTCAATTTTTATCTCCAGAAATTTGCGTATTCGAGAGGACATTGCTAAGTATCTTATTAATCTTGATGTCAACTCTGCACATTATGACCCAAAGACACGGTCAATGCGTGAAGATCCTTTGCCTGATGCAGATCCTAGTGAGAAGTTTTATGGGGTGTGTGCTTGGAAATTTTTGAATTAATTGTTTTCTCCTTATAGTCTCCATTTGAGTTTTGTAATTTATTTCTGTACGGTTCTGTTGCCTTTACTTTAAAAGAAAATGACTAAGATTTGTTGTTCTGCAGGGTGATAATCAAAATAGAGTTAGTGGGCAAGCTTTGGACTTTAAGCAATTGAATATTCATTCCTGGGAAGCTTTTGAGAAGGGCCAAGATATTCATATGCAGGCTGCACCATCACAGGCGGAGTTACTTTTTAAAAATTACAAGATTAACAAAGAGAAACTAAAATCCCATGTGAAAGATAGTATTATGGATAAGTATGGAAATGCTGCTGCAGAAGATGTACTCCCTAGGGAACTACTCCTTGGTCAGAGCGAAAGGGAGATTGAATATGATCGTGCCGGTAGAATAATCAAGGGCCAGGTATTATCTTTGATGTCTGATATACTGTTTTATTGTGTGGAATAGGTTTTATTGGGTGGTATTTTCTTTTTTTTTTAATAAATATAAAACTTGATCAAAAGTTGAAGAGCATATATTTTTCCAATTTTAGAAGTTAGTTTTTTAGCTATGATGGTTTGCTAATACAATTTATATCCATTTTTTTCAGGAAACAGTCCTACCTCGAAGTAAGTATGAGGAAGATGTTTTCATCAATAACCATACAACTGTTTGGGGTTCATGGTGGAAGGATCATCAGTGGGGTTACAAGTGTTGCATGCAAACAATTCGAAACAGTTACTGTACAGGCTCTGCAGGCATTGAGGCTGCAGAAGCTGTAAAGGATCTCATGAAAGCTAATTTGGCCCGTAAAGAGGCCACAGAAGGTGTGTATCATTATTTGCACTAGGTTCATTAGCGTATCTGTGGTAGTGTATTTCTATTTTATCTTTCATTTTATATATGATTAATTATTTGCCTGGTCCACGCAGAATTATCTGCTCCTGCAGAAGATAAGCGACTGGCCACATGGGGTTCAGAGGTACCAGATGATATAGTTCTTGATGAAAAGTTGCTTGCTGAGTCTCTCAAAAAGGTAAAACAGAACAAACATTACATTTGTCAATAGAAACCTGATGATAAAATTAGACCTATGCTCAGTCTGCCATCTACTTACCCTCATTGACAATCACTTGGTCATGACTATTATTCTTTGCCAAGGTAGTTAATTTTTTTCTTTATCGTGGTGAATGTGCAGGAGGATGAGAGGAAGAGAGAGGAGAAGGATGAAAGAAAGCGGAAATACAATGTGAAGTGGAATGATGAGGTAATTTCTATGTCATGTGGAAGTTTCTCTATTTTTCTTTTATGGCCCACCCTTGTTGAATTTTATTTGTGGTTTAGGTTACCATGGAAGACATGGAAGCCTATAGAATGAAAAGGTTGCACCATGACGATCCAATGAAAGATTTTTTGCATTAGTGCACAAAGAGTTCTTGCACATCTGTCAAAGGTACTTTTCACAGATGACTCTTTGTTTCATGTGTGGTTCATAACTTTCCCGTTCATAGACTTCCTCAGTATGTATCAAAATTGAGTAACGATGGTTTGTAGTTCCTATTGTGTCCTTTCTTGAGGATAAAATTTAATATATATGTATATTATTGTGTCTGATTTTCTAATTATCCTGAGATATGTTCTATGATGTGTCTTAGACTGCATCTTGTAGTATAAGTTTTCATGCACCTTGTATTTGCATAGCATGTTTTAGGTTTTATTGAAAATTTAATTGGCGTTTGAAAAAAAAAACTGTATTAATATTTCAATCTGGGGTTCTTTTTTGTATAACACATCCCATATGATTAAAAGGTAAATATCCTCGCAATTTATGATGCTTGGGTAACAAAAATTTTAGATCCATTAGTGAACTTTGATAAATTGAACAAGTTTCCTATTCCTTGCTAGGTATCTTTCTGCTTGGTAAGGAATTGGGTTATTAGTAGAGGCCTTGTAGGAAGTCAAAGAAAGAACATTCGTGGTTCATGACATCAATACATCATCCATATTGTCATTTATCATGGATCCGAGTTCTTCAAATGTATATTAGATAAAAGATTTTCAAAGTGAGTTGCAGAAGGCATAAAGAGCAAGGGCTGTCTGTGGTTCGAGTACAACAGCAAATGGGTGCTTGAAGATGGTACCTGCGTATGATCTTGTTTGCCTGGACTTGGCTTTAACGCCATCTTGGAATCTGACTACTTTTTTTAGTAGAGTTCTTGTTTCTTGCCTTCCCACTTTCAGGCTTTTTTTTTTTTTGTTTTGTTTGAGTGAACACATTCAGACCTTTAAATTTCCAAGAAGGGGAAAGGCGGCAAATATTGGCCTACAAACAATGGGAAAAATTGGTTCCAAAATGAAAAGGGTAAAGTTTTTTTTTTTTTTTTTGGCAAAAAAAGGAGATAAAAAATGTTGAATCTTAATTGAGGCGCCTTACTTTGTACCTTCGAGGCGAAGAGATCCATCTTCTTGCATTTACAGCTAGGTATAAGCAAAAGAAGGAAAATAAAAAATATTCCTTGGCTTATTGATTAGCTCTTTGATTGGATATAGTACTCATACCGATTAGTTTCACATGAAAATTAAAATCTTTTCGTACTGACCTTTTTTAAAATTTCAGATGGTTACTCACTAATCCTAATCGATCAAGCTAATAGGGAAGATGACCGTTTAACACGACAAATATGGCCGAGCAATTAACTAGGAGGAAGGAACCAGACGTTATTATGCTCATTGGAGGTTTGATCATACTCTTAATATATGCTTTATATATTCCTAAGAGCTCAAATTATTCGAAAATGAGATTTTTTTAATATATATCTTATTAACTAAATTTTCATATGGTCTTATTGATCACGGGCAAATGCCCTGTTCCCCCACTAGCATTTACGTGGAACTCTCTAATTAATTTTTAGATAGCTATGTATATTATTTAATACTAGGCAACATGTGGGCATATGCTAGAGATATACTTTAATTTTATAAATAAATAAATTTTCGTCAAATAATGAGATAGATTAAATTGATTGATGTTTTAGATTTTAAGATAGACTTTAAATAATTGAGAATAAATTATAATAACTTGATTTATTTTTATTTTTGTTATATTTTGATTGGTAGAATCTCTTAACTTGACTTTTAGTTTTTTTTTATTAATAAGAACAAATGTATTTGCATAAACGCTTCTTACCCAACATCAATCCTTACAGCGTGTTAAACTTCCACAAGCCATGACTTCTAAGTTGACAGCACAATTTTTCTTAATCAATTATAGTTGCTAAAACTATTCGGTCTGACTAAATTTACAGTGGCAAGTTTTTATTTTTTTTTGAGTTGAAACAAATTCACTCCGAATTGCATCACCCTATTTCCAAAAGAGAGAAAAAAAAGAACTTTTCATAGGAAGAAGAGAAAAGATTTTCGAATATTTGTGGGATAATTAGGCTAATTACAAAAAAAAACTATGAATTCTTTAATAATTTCACCTTAAACATTAACAATAGAGTTATCTTGTTTGAAAGAAAAGGTTAAGGATTGCAACCAACAAGGAACAATGGTGGAAGCTAGATTTGGCTACTGCCGGAGGAGGCCTTCTAGGCACCACGGCCAGTATTATTGCCAACCGTTAATGGCCGGAGCAACCAGCCAAATCCACTCTATCGCTAGGTTGGTTCTAATTATTTTTTAAATTGTGAGTTGGTTTACATTTTATTTTTTAAAACCAAAATTTTCGATTGTGATAAAATTTTATCCTTTTTGTAATTAAGCTTAATTTATTCTCAAGCTGGCAATATAAAAAATATCCTCATATTTTATTAACCAAAAGAAAGCACACGCTACTAGCGTAGCTAACACAGACACCCCCTCTACAATCATCAACCAAACAACACCCAGGTACTCTTCACTTTTACATGTTACTTTGAAAATAAAGAAAAAAAAAAAGCGAATTGTTTTCACTTCCAATCACGAATCACAATCCCTTTGTTGCTCATGAATTCTTGTTACACCTTCAATCCCAAGCACCTCACTGGGAAGGTGTGGAAAGGCCTCACCACCAACCTCCGCCTTGTCCACTTGGTAGCCGCCCGAATATCCCTCCGGCGGCCTCGCCGACATAGCCACCACGCCTACGCTCGAAGTTTCGAGTCGGTGTACGTGGACAAGCTGATCTTCAGCTACGAGCTGCAGGTGGTCGAAGGGAGTACACTAATGTCTTCTGCCAGAAAGGAGGAGAAGAAGAAAAGGAAGCCTCTGGCAGGTGGTGCCGGCGGTGCCTGGCCGTCGTTTACGTCGGCGAGTGGTGCAGTGATGATGTACTTTGCGGAGTTTAGGAAAGAGACAAGTTGACGTGCATATACAAGTGTGTATTTTATGTTTATTATTTTCTTCTTTTATTACATTTTTTCCATCGGCTATGTACACAAATTATTATTACATATGAAATTGCCATCGTATTTTTTTTTGTTTTACTGATGTCATAGTAGGGGTGGGCGTGGGCATTGGTCGGTCGGATATCGGACAAGGTATTATCTATGTCTGTCCACTTTACATCGGGCAAAAAGTTAATCATCCACGATCAAAATTCTTCGGACAATGTCAAAATTTCTGTCAAGATAAAAAATTATTTCCATCTTATATTTATTTTGTTATTTATTTATTTTTTATTATAAATATCAATTTTCTGACAAACAACTGATATTGCATTTAAATAATAATAATTTTTTATTTTTTTAATTTCTCTCATATTAATTAACATAAAAATCAATATTTCTTTAAAAAATATTTGAATAAATAAATACTATATCATAATGGAAATTTTAAAAAAATAAGATTAATGTGATACATATGCCTAGATGTGTATCAAACAAATCTTCTATTAAAATTGAAAATTCATCAAGTGTTCGTCTTATTGGTGGCCTAAATAAAAAATTCTAAGAAGTAAGGAAGTTGATTATGGAATATTTATCAAAAAAGTTAATACGAATTAATTTGGAGAAGTATTTAGATGAACCAACTATTCCTTTTTTAAATGACGTAGATGAGCAATTTAATATATTATAATAGTATAGATTAAACATAGTAAAATCTTATTTTGAAAAAAATTATTTAGGATGTTTTAGCTATTCTTATATCAACCATCCCCTCCAAATTAGCATTTAATATTAAAGAATAAATAATTGACTCAATCAATAATAGTTTGAGCCCGAAACCACTAGAAATTTTAATATGTGCCCAAAATTAGCTTAGGAGTGAATATAAAGGTAATTCATATTTTATATCCATACATTTTTTATTTTTGATATATTTTTTAACATATGTTCTCCTCTTGCAACAATATTTTTTACTTGTAGAGAAATAACCAAGTTTACCAACAAATTTGTTTGGAACAATTAATATTAAAGAATGAGAAGATAATAATTATTGTATTGATAGAAATAATATTCCAACATTTTCATGTCTATAATGATCATGTGAGAATGCTATATTTAGTTTCTATTCTTCTAATATTTGTAAAATATTTTTACAAGTAATTAACTTTTTTATTTATTTTTTTCATGTAGGTGAACTACATTGGATAAAGAATCAATTATTGTCTTAAAAGTAAATATTACTTTAAAATTTCTATACATTGATTACTTTTGTTTAACTTTGAAAATATACACAAGCTAAATTTTAAAAATTTAATAAATTATGACACTAATCAAGAACATTCTAACTATATATTAAGTGGTTTGATGTGAATATTGATGCAAATGTATTGTCCTAAATTCATAAATATGAGGATGACTTTTATCTTTTTTCTATGTAAGTTATTTTGGGTTATTTTAGATATTAAATATCAATATTATATATATATTTAATTAATTTTAACGCATATTATGATTTAAAATTTTCATAGAATATAATATTAATCTAAAAAATGTTGAAAATATTATGTTATTGATACAAAATATCAACGCACAGTAGGTCGTTTAGTCAGATAAAAGAATGTTTATATTTAATTTATTTTTATTCGGTCAAATTCGATCGGACATATTTTGGACTTTGATTGGACTCAATAATTTGGGCACTATGCCCACCCCTAGTTTAATACTCTCATATAAGGGTTTGACCATGATTTGTGAAAAATAAGGTGAAAATCATTATTTATGAATAAATTACTAACATATAATTTGTGTTTTAAGAAAGTTATTATAGTTCATTCCAGTTTATAAAGAGAATTTTACCTTAATAAGTATTAGATATGATTTAGATTGAGATTTCCGAATACAATCATCAGAATGAAATAAAGATAACAAACTAGCAAAACTCTGACATTTTTCGCTAGACAAACCAAGTCAAATGTATTATCTATTCTAAGATGGTATTAATAAATAAGTCCAATTTGAACAAATCATCCTGTATATTATTTTATTAATCCACATATATAAGGAATTTGCTAAGTGCTTTCAACATATATCGATTTGAAACTGAGACTGTCGAATCCCGAGTTTGATATGTTTTGGAGCTAATGGAAAGTATGAGATTATATTTTCTAATTTTGTCGGGTTCAAATCAGATGTTGTTCTAATAGTTTTTTTTTCTAAAAAATGTCATCTTTTCTTTTAATGATGAACAACAATCTTAGTTCAAAGCCAATAGAGATAAAAATTAATCTTTAGGATATTTATTGTTTTTATAAAACATAGCTTTTCCAATTAAACATAGATCGACAAAATCCATAATCTCTCAACAACAAAAACAAAAAACAAAATTCATGCGGCGTTCGGCTCAGAATCCGAACCAGTCACTGAGTTGTAAATCTAGAGAGGGAGAAGGAGTAGTTTCGTCATTACAAACATTGAACGATCTCATGCACGTTCAAAATTGTTGCCTTTACAGCCACGACTGAGACTCTTGCTGCAGAGAGTACAGACAAGGAGAGTGAGTGAGGGGTAGGGTGGGAGCTTGGGCCGCAGGGAAGAAGAAGATGATGGTGGGAGGAGGAGCTGCTCAAACACTTCTCCTACTTGCTGCCGCTACTTCTGTCTTGTGCGGCGGATGGGTGAATGCCGGTCCTGTGGTGGGGGAGGCTGGTGGTCGGAAGCTGCTGGCCGCGCCGCAGACCAAGACGACCGCCACCTTCGCCACCTCTGGCTCGTGGGGCTTTGCTTACACCCGTAGCCGTGGAAGGTGCTCTCCCCAGTGAGTTTCCTATCCACCCTTTTGCTATTATATACATGCTAAAATTATCAGAGCTTGGCCTAGCTCATCGTCTCTGTTTCCTTGATTTAATAAATGGGTCGTGCCACTTTTAGCTTCGTTTTAGATTGGAAAACTCTGCTTAGATGATCAACCTGCTAGCATTTCATTTTTAATCATTGAAGTATTGTTGGTTTGGGAGACAGACTGATTTGAAAATGGATGAACTGGTCATTTATATTTAGTGCTCTCTGCACATGACTAAAATCGCGCTTACTGTGATTGTCATGCATACTTGTATGTTACCTTGCTTAAACAAAAGGGTCTTGCCAGATATGTTTTGATTTAGCATACTCATCAGATAAGAAGTAAGAACGAACTACTGCGTTTTTATAACTGTCTTAGATTTGCAAACTTTGCTTAGATGATTGTGTCAATATTAGACTCGTCGAAGTTGGAAAGTAATGTTGGTTAAGGAGACACCCGGATTTGAAGCGAGATCTACATTTAATTCCTCCTCGCCGGTCCCTTAAGCATGATTGATTATCATGCGTACATCTGTGTTTTCATGCCTAAATAAAAGGTCTTCGCTAGTTTATAATTTGTACTATGTTATGAGTTAGTATACTCATCAGAGAATAGCTACTACCTTCACTTTATGGCTGGTCTTTCCGTTGTTACAAAACTAGACTTGCAAAATGCTTGGATGCTAGAAAAAAATTGCTGCTTTGAAAACGATAGTAGCTCACTGTTTTTTTGTGGGGTTACAATCTGGGCATCAAGAAGATTCAATCTTGCTTCTACCAGCTTAAACTAGTTGAGTTGCATGTGTTGAACAGATTCTGGAGCAGTAGGAAGGAAGAGTGGCCAGCCATGGTCCCTCTGACCTCCTCAGTGGCCAAGATATTTGGCTCCCTGGCCATGGAACGATATAGGCCAGATTTGACATTGATGGAGGCGGCAGAGAGGAGCGTCGACAGCAGTGCCGATGATGCATATGCACGGCTGCTCAAGCAGTCAACGGCAGCACGCTGAACTCATACTCAAGGAGCGGATACCCCTACTCTGCCTGGGAGGTTAAGACCCTCTTCCTTCAAGCTCTTGTTTCAGAGGAGGCTGCCTCCAGTGTGGCTAACAGGTTAGCCTGTGGCCAACAATTCTTGTAACTGATATTATAATGTCAGATCTTGTGTACATTTGCAGTGTGATTCCTTGTCATCTGTTTTCATTTTTGTAATGAAGATTCAAATTACTGGGCTGATCCTACTTGGTAATGTGTTAGTTCTTAAGCAGTACATTGTGTGGAACAGTAGTTTGTTAACTGTGGATTTCATCTTTTTCCGGGAGGAATGTTCGTGATTGTCTAATGGTGGATTCAATTTGTTGTGGTGGTTTACTGTAGTTAACTTCTTGTGTAATTCATCACAGTTTTCTGTAGCTTTTCAGTTAGATCTTGATTTTGTAGTTACTATTGATGACTTACGTTACCTTGTCGGATTTGCTCTAGAATGGGTTGAGCTTCTGATTTGCCTCATGACTTTGCAGCCCCTTCTGATGCAGTACTTTGTAATGACTAATGTTTGAGATGGAAGTGAAGCTTCTGTATTGAATTTAATCATTTTACTAATGATATTGCTTTTGTTTTGTTTTTTTTTTGTTGAATCATTCATTTGTGAAAGAAGACAGCTTTGTTGTTTCAGTGGTGGGATTTATTGTAGATTGGTTTTAGCTTCTAGTTAAATAATTTTGTGGTCCTACTATGTGGTTATGTAGGTTAGGATGGAAGTGATTAGCTAAAAGAGAGTAAAATCCTTAGATTTTCAGCTCTGGGAAGCTCGTTATAAATCCGGAATTTGCTCTTATACAAAGGCATTCTATCTTGAAATGATAATCACTTCTCCATTTGATGACAACTCCCTTTGGTCTAAGTGGTTTTGAGTCCTTGCTTCAAGCTTCCAAGACTAATGCGGAGAGGAATGGTCAAGCCTTACTCTTCTCCCTTTGGTCAAACAGCTTGGGAAACGAGTTGAAGGCGACATACTCCTTAACTCATGGGAGTGCAATTGTTAGAGCACGGGAATGATATTTTCAGCCTTAACTCGGTACAGTTAGGGCTACTTCCCATTCCCCTTCACTTCTATCTTCTCTTTCCAGCGCGCTAAAAAGAGATTAGTTATTCTTTTCTAGGGGTGTAAACAAGCTGGGCCGAACCGAGCCGAGTAAAGGTGTGTTTTAATTTGATTTGATATAAAACGAGCCGAGCCTAGTTTGTTTAAAATTTATGGCGTTTGGGCTTGGTCCGAGCCAAGCTCAAGCCTAGCGAATATTTATGTGTTCGACTTATATAAGATTAAAATTTTTTTTAATACTATATAAGTTCAATGTAACCTCATTAGTATTTACGAGTCAAGTCGAACCAAATATTTTTTCGAGTTTAAACACATCAAATTCGCGGTTGAGCTTAGCCGAGCCGAGCACTCCTTTGCTAAAGCTCTATTTATTGTTGAACGAGTTTATTTATTTTGAACCGAGTATTTTTTCGAGCACAAAATTAACAAGTGTGAGCCGAACCGAACTGAATACAAAAAGCTCGCAAGCAAGCTTGACTCGTTTACACACCTATTCTTCTCTACTAATCCGCTTTCTTTGGTATGAGGTATGGCTTGCCAAGGTTGGGGGACATGCAATTAAAGGATTAGGTTTGTTCTACTTTACTCTATAAATACCGTCAAATGCATCCTTGTCTTTCATAAGAGGGAAGGAAGCCAAAGAGACGTGTTTGGCGATTTCAGGTTATGCATTACAATCACATAAGCCTCCCGAGGAAACTCTCATTTTCTAAAAGACAAGGATGCATGCCTAGTAAAGGGGTTTTCTCACTCTCGCCAGATTTGACTTGGCTTAAGCTGCTAGATAATTACTCAAATGCCCCTTATCCTTCTTCGAAGCGGGGACTGGAGCACATGCGCTACACTCACTACCTAAACTAAGGAAGAGGCCTTAGTTTTTTCGCTGCGCTCAAAGCGATTTTGAAGACTTTCCAAACACAAAATGGACCTTCGTTCTCATCTATAGGTGTTGGATTTGGTAGCAGGGGAGCCTGAGTGAGGACTTTCTTCAAGAAATTGGATAACTGGGAGGGTCACGACGATACTACTATGGTGAGCTACACCAAAACGAGAAGGCCACAAAGCCCCATATAAGGTGCGGCACACGAATAATTGCACACACCATTAGGGTTGTTAATTGAGCGAGTCAATTCGTGAGTATTTGACATTTGACTCGGTTTGACTCGACTCGAAATTCGATATTTAAATACTCGAACTTAAACTCGACTCGAATTCGAATCTTATGAGCCAAGCTTGAGCAAGGTCGTGTTCGACTCGACTCGACTCGGTTATAACTCGAATTCGATTCGAACTCGACTCGTAGCTCGACTCGATAAAATAATATAATAATATAATTTTAATATTATATATGTATTTATATACTAATAAATTTAATTCTAACTAGTTATATTTATTTATCTACAATAAACTATCAAAGAAGTGAGACAATTGAGATGGTAGGTACCCTAAGGTTGTGGGTTTAAATGACACCAACTTCAAATTTTTAATTGAATTGCTACTTTTATTCGAGCTTACGAACATTGGGCTGGAAAAAAGTTGAACAATTTAAGTTATTCGAGCTCGAACACAAAAAATATATTCGAGTCGAGCTCGAGCATGTATGTTCAAAACTCGTTTGATCTCGAGTCGAGTTCGAACAAACTTCGAACTATTCGAGCCGAGCTCAAACACAAGTCGAGCTCGGCTCGCTCGCTCATTTAGCACCCCTACACACCATATACATGCGCAAAAACCTAGTAGCGTGCGAACACAAAAATTAGTCTAAGAATTACAAAGAATGCTTACCCTAACAAACTGGTCGCAAGGTCTTGTAATAAATAATATGTACTTATATTCTTTGAACTTCCTAAATACAAAATCTTTAGATTATAAATAATTTTGAAACTCAATAATCTCCAACTTAGTTTTATATTTTCGTTATATTCGTCGATTTTTTAAAGTTTATTTATTGCAAATCAAACTTGCGAAAAAAAAAAAAGAATAGTTCGATAAACGGGCTTTAAAACTTATCTGAGCCATGACAAAGTTATGAATTCCACAACCCAATTGGCCCGTAAGGTGTAGCGTCACCTTCTTCCTCCATCTTTCTCTGAAGAGGTATGAGAAAGTAAGGGACATATCAGAAAACACGGTGGCTGTTCACAGTAGACGGGGGGAGAATACCCATGCAGGAATCAAACAACCATAATAGCATTAATGGGTTAAAAAATATGCAATATACAACTATGTTGTATTGTGGTAGACTCAAAGGACAGTATAGACATCAAGGCAATTGTGTTTGCTACTGAAACCAGCGGTTAAACAAATACCATTGGAAAGAGATACCTACTAACTTGTGTAATAAATAATACATAATAAATTAATGTTACGACAAATACGTGTCAAAATTAATACACGCAAGTCAATGCTTCCACAATCAAAAAATTCACCGCTAAAACATTGCTTCAATACTAATATTGGAAAACTTACACAATATGACACAAACATTAAGTATAAAGATAGATTAAAGTAAACCGAATGCCATGATCAGAAGTCAAATTAGATGGCTGATTTCTCTCCCACAATTATCTTCAATCATCAAGTTAAAAATTAGGTCATATAAAGATTTATTATCCTTAATTATTTATTTAATTAGTTTTATTATGTAAATCCATAATGTGATGTACATCCAATGGTATTTAAAAACGGCCAACAATTTAGTCCTGTATTAAACACTAAACTAACGTATGCGCGTACGTATGTTGAGTCCTAAAGCTTTCTTCATCTTTCAGACAATTGCATGATAGGCGAGCTATAGCCATGTCGTTGCGTTGAAATACAAGCCTCATTTGAGCGCTTCTTATATATAGGACATGATAATCCGCCATCAACTATTCCATGCTCTTTGCAACACTGACGACTTATCCATGCGTTTGTTTATTGTTAGCTTGACGATGAACTTCTCTACATCCATCTGGGTTGGGCCATGGCACTCCCCCAGAAGCCTTCAGCCGCCGTCTTTGCCCGTGTCGGCATCATCTCTGGCAGGCTGGCCTTTGTATCAGTCTTGTCCATGTTTTTGCCAAGTGGGTATAAGTAGGGGTGTAAATAAGTCGAGACGAGCCGATCAACGGTGTGTTTGAATTTAGCTTGATATAAAACGAGTCGAGTCAAACTTTAATGTAAATGAGCCGAACTTTGATGTAAACGAGTCAAATTGAGCTTGTTCAAAATTCATAGTATTTGAACTTAACTCGTATTTAGCTCGCTGTGTTTCGAGCCGAGCAAATGTTTGTGCTTAGTTTGTACTCGACTTATATAGGATCAAAATTTTCTTTCCAACATTATATAAGTTCAATGTGATCTTAATAATATTTACAAGCCGAGTCGATTCGAATATTTTTTCGAGTTTGAACATATTGAGTTCAAGTTTCAAGCCAAGCCGAACCGAACACTCTTTACCTCAAGTTCTATTCGTTATTCAACGAGTTTATCCATTTCAAGTCGAGTATTTTTTCGAGCACAAAATTAACGAGCGCGAGCCGAGCCGAATATTTTTTGAATTTGAATATATCGAGTTCATGTTTCAATCCAAGCCGAGTCGAACACTCCTTAGCTTAAGTTCTATTCGATGTTCAACGAGCTTATTCATTTTAAGTCGAGTATTTTTTAGAACACAAAATTAACGAATGTGAACCGAACGCAAAAAGTTCGCGAATAAGCTTGTTCATTTACACCCCTAGGTACAAGTGGGTAGGCTATCTTTTCTTCTTGGTGGCATGCCTTCCATCACTCTTCCCTTGTTTGCAAATAAGATTGATTCTGAAGAAGATGAAGAAGAGAGATGATCTTGCTAGCTCGTCAGTAGCAGTGGACATGGAAGCTGGGCCACCTGATATTGTGCATGGGAATATGTGATCATAGTAACCAAGAAGATCAATCATATGCATCTGGAAAGAATCAGTCAATCAGAAATGATCTAATATGTATCAATTCAATTCCTATAATGTTGGCACATTAATCTAAGTTCATAAAAACAAAAATTATTGTTGTGTACGTGAAACGTTTGGATTTGTACATATTTGTTGCAGTCTTGTGACACCATGTTCAAGTGTACTTTAATTTTTATGTTGCAAGTGCAACAATGGATTTGCTAGACTCTTTCTAAAAAACATCTACGAATGTTTCTTTTCTTGTGTATATAGCAAAGATGCGGTTTCCTTTGTTTTTGTTTTGCTTACTCAGAAAGTGGGTTAATTAAGTAAAAATATGGGATTTAGTTGCCTTATCCAGTTTAGTGAATTATTATTGAATTAATTAAATTAATATATGATCTTCACATAACCGTCATGGTGGTGATCTGTGACTTAAATTAACATATGTTTATAACATATAATAATGTATATATTATCATTAGCAGCCATATCACTTCTTGAGAAATGATAGCTAGTTTAACATTGGAATTGGTTGAAGAATTGATTAAGTCAGACAATGAGATTAATTATTTCTTCCCAGCTATGTGTGATATCCCCTTAGTTTTAAGGGTGTTTCTAATCCATGAACAAAAGTCAAAGTAAATATCATATTCTAAAAATCAAAAGTTCCAAATTTTGAAAAATTGGATTTAGTTACTAATTCATGATCGCACATACAAATAAAAAGCCTTGACCAGAACACATATTGTAATATTATATATCTTCTGGGTTAAAATTACACATTAGGAAAGTGGAAATTTTTGTTCCTTTTAGACCTAACCTTTGGATTTGCGAGAACTAAAGTCATCGATGATGATAACATTGTCCCTAATTTAGCTTATTTATAGTAAAATTATATATAATTAATTAGATAAGATCTCACGTCATACACAACCTATATATCTTAGAGATAGATTCTAATTTTATAAACAAACTCTCAAATAATGAGTTAGACTATGTTGATTTCACTAGACTACAACAATTTGATAACTTAGAGATAATCTCTGATTTTAAAATAGATTTTAATTAAATAAGTAGTTAATCAATAATAATTTAATTTAATTTTTTATTTTTTTTTATTTTGATTGTTTGAATTTTCTACTTTTTATCAGAGCTCTAAATTTAGTCCTCTTTTTTATTAATAAAAATAGATTTGATGAATAAAGATTTCGATCAACCAATTTAATAATTTAATTATAGAATTAGCATGTATAATATGTATGTTACAATACAAGTATCATACAATTAATGGGATCAATTTTCTTAACCATAGTTCAATTAAAATAGTTACTCTTTTAGCACTCTTCTTATCATGAGTTACATACTTGTATTAAGGAGCTATTTTATCTATTCTTATTAATAAAAGAATAATTCAATACTAGTCTCTCATTAACATATGAGATTTAACCAATCAAAATATAACAAAAATAAAAAATAATAATAAATCAAATTATTATACTTTATATTCTCATTCAATTTGGATCTATTTTAAGATAAAAAAATAAGAATAAATCGAAGATATTATAATACGATAGTATATAATCTATCTCATTATTCAACAAGAGTTTATTAATAAAATTAAAATTTATTGATAACATAAGTTGCATATGGTGCAACATCTTGTGCAGTATATTGTAGAACATTTATCTTTTATCCGTAGATAAAATAACTTATGCCTTATGACGTAATCAATGGTGCCTTATGCCACAAGTTAATTTGATGTCATGTTACATGGCATATATAATTAAGTAAGAAAATACTATTCTAGCTCAACTGGTAGTTTACTTAAAGAGAAAGCAAATTCTTGATTGTGTTAATGTTATCTACACCAGCAAATTGAGCTTTAAAAAAAAAACTCATTCGAGAGTCATGGCTAATGAATCAGTTGTGATCATATTTCATGACCACTGAGCTAATTAGTGATTAGGATTATGTAATCTCATGGTTAATGAATATTACATGTCGATCTGGATTGGACATCTTCATTCTTATGACGTTACTTTGGTGATAATATGCGGCATGCTAAAATATAATATATTAATTTGCAAATTAATCATGGGTTGGGATTGATTTAGCTATTCAATATTACGAAAAATAATTTGTTCATCTATGATCTCCTATAACACCATGAATTGCGAAGTCATTATAGCATGATTTTATGCTTATAAACTGTGGCCTTCATTAATTTAACTAAATTAAGCTGTACTTCGGCGCTAAATTGATTGGAAAATAAAAAGTAAATTGAAAGAAGGTATTGACCTGCAAGCTTAGAGCCGAGTTGGCGTGGAGAATTAGACTGCCTTTTAGTTTGTTATAGTTTGACGTATATTAGTACTTCAAATCTAGCTGTTCTTAGTTACCCTTTTGAAAAAGTAATGCAACCTAAGTAATGCAAACTTGGGGAAGAAGAGAAAATTATAGGATGTTCATATATTTTACAATACATATATATTTCATTTGAATAGAATTTTAATCAAGACAACCAAAGTCGTCGGCCATGGCCGACCTTGAGACATTGTTGTCTGTACTTCGTATCGTTTCGTGTCCATTATTTGGGAGCATCTGAACCAAGTACATGAATGTTGGAGAATTTGAACCAAATATATGAACATAAATATTAGTTATTAAGTACATTTAATATTTTGGAGCATTAAACTAAATCGCCGACCTTGAGACATTGTTGTCTGTACGTGTCCATTATTTGGGAACATCTGAACCAAGTGCATGAATGTTGGAGAATTTGAACAAAATATATGTACATAAATATTAGTTATTAAGTACATTTAATATTTTGGAGCATTAAAATAAATCTTTGGACGTGAATATTGGAAGAAGTTATTAGATTCGTCCAATGTTTGAGAATATTAAACAAACCTAGAAGATATGATTCATTTAAGAAAATTACGATCCTGTCTTGGGGTAGAAGTCCCATTTTTTGTCTATAAATAAGACCGCGATATGCTTCTTGTGACTTTAGGATGTACATTGTGAATAATAATTAATTTTTCTTCTCTATTTGTGAGTTAGTGAGAACATCTTTGATCCTATTTTATTTCAAGGTACAAAATTTTTTATATTTAATGTAGTTTTCAAGTATATTTGTAAGCTAAAAGTTGCTACCATCAGAGCTGAGCTTAGCCTTCATGTAGAACTGAGCATGCTGGTAATTAAGGGTATATAATTTAAATAAATTTCATATTGATTTTTTTATTCAGAAGTTTGACGATCTCGAGGTAACCCGAGTTGGGACTGTTAATTTGGATTCGGCTTGGGCATAGATGAGCTCGGCTAGTGGGCACTAGCACTTGCAAACCGATAAAAACGCTTACGGTTCATACCCCATAAGCTAATTTAAATAAGCCATGGCTTATTCCATTGTTCACGGTTGTGCCATAGTCGTTTGTGGCGTAGTCTATGATGTCGTGGGTTAAGTTATTAACCGGAATCTCATTTTAATTATTGAGTTGTACTTAAGCAAAGATTATGTAGACTAAAATCATTGTCCTTGTGAACCATAGACGATGGTTACTTAAGCAAAGATTATTATATATGTAGACTAAAATCATTGTCCTTGTGAACCGTAGAGGATGGTTACTATTCTCCTGTAGTCCTGGGGTCTTGGTCTTCTCCACTTGTTTCCGGCCTTCCCTTGCACCAGTAGTTATTATTAATGTAATTTATTTGGGTCGGCTCTTTGGTGTTTTGTTTTTGTTTGGTTGGCCAATATATTTATGAGTATATATCAAGGTGACCATTGTCAACCTGGCCTGCGGCACCCTATATATGCCATGTATGGTGTGTTGATCATTCGTGTTGCTTTAATTTTGTGTCATTTCGTGTATATTTAATAATTGAGATGATAGTTTTCATCTTCCATTTCTTTCTTATTCACTTTTATAGAGCAGCAATGGTCATTTTTTTTATTTCTCAATTTTGTATTATTTACCACGTATGGTCAGCAAGCCACAGTTGATTCGGTTTGGAAATTGATTATATTGTGGGTTTTTTTCTTTGACCACAAACTAATTGAAGGCTCACCCTTACTTATTAATTATCCAATCCAAAGTTTTTGAACGGTAATTTGTTTTAGTGGGTTTATCAAATTGATCACATATTTCCAATGTGTTTAATTATGTTTAAAAATTTATCTCGTATCAAAACCGAACCAACCAATAGTTTAGTGAGTTCTCGCATACATGTCATATAGATAAAAAGATGAAAAACTTATCTTATGAGAATTAATATGATTGTAATTAATTATTATAACTTTCCCATTGATGAAGTTCTCACAATTTGTATATATTTAAGTCATGCGGTAACTTACTTTTCATTTATTATTTTGTTGTTAAAAAATCAATGTATTTAGATGTGTGTGTGTGTCTTCATAACTTTCGTCATGATTGTTAAACATTCTCACTGGACACTGATAACGACCCGCCTGTTCCGAATCACAAGCAAAATATTATAATATAAAATTTAATGTTTCATAAATTATTTTTTTATTAATTTATTAACATCATGAATCGTAAAAAAATTTTGAAAAAATATAACTTTAATCCATACGAAAAGAATTAATTAAAATTTAAATTTTAAGTTATACCATAAAATAAAATATAATATAACTAATACTCAAAATAAATTAAGACTCATATAACGAACTAAAATCACACCATCATTCATACATTCTCTAATGCCACTTTTATTGAAGGCTTGAATATTATACCAAATATTAACGCTCTTTTCTCACTTGTTGGGGGTCAAGAGGTGTTGGACAAAAACAAAGCAGATAAATTTTATATTTAGGATAATTTAATACGATGTATAATATGCTCATCTACATCATGAGGAACTTCATAACTTGTAGTTGGAGCACTATAAGATATACTAATATATCCCCACTAGGGTCTCAATTTGTGAGCATCAACTCAACCTAAAGACTTCCTGATATTGAGCATTTTTAAATTATATGAAATTAGATATAGAATCCTTAAATTGTAGCATCTCTTAATCATATCTATGTAGCTAACTTTTCAACAGTCAGCACCAGTGGGCAAGGAAGCCGAACTACCTGATATTGAGGATGGCAATATAATGATGCATCTAGTGATTTTATTCCTTTGTGTTGGAACCTTAATCAAGTTAATAAATATGAAAATTATTGCGACGTACCCATTCAAGTGTTGCAGTGTTATGACGTCGTGTTGAAGTTCATGTACTTTTATTTTATGATGCAAGTGCAACTACGAGAAATTGCTAGCTAGCACTCTTTAAGCAACACCAATTAGAAATGTTGATTCTTTCTCGTCATGTGTAACGAGGATGTAGTTTCCTACTATTCTTGCTTACTCAGAGAATTGATTAAGTCTTCATGATTGTGTTGAATTTGTGCATCTGCTTCAGCAAATTAAGATTAAACAAAAATGATCATATTTAATTACGATCGGTTACTGATTTAAGTCATTTCGACTTTATGCAAGAATAATAAAGAATATGAAGGTGTCGATCTGAGTCGGAGGTCTTGATTCTTATTACGTTGGTTTGGTGACGATATCCTCCATGAGTGTGAATATAGAATACATAAACCCAAGACGAAAATTTTGTTGATCATTTTTCTTCTTTCACACTGATTTCCATATGTGACGATCATGGCAACTAAGATAGACCAAATCAACTCACTTCATTAACTTAGTATATATCATGCTTAATGAAGTTTTTATGGCCTTCATTAGTCAACTACATTAAGATCCAGTTATTTGTCGGCAAATTGATTGGGAAAGTAGGAATTGATTGAAAGATGGTATCCTGCTGCCTGCTCAGAGCCGAGTCAGCTTGATGAATTAGATTGTCATATTTTGATATATATATATATATATATATATATATATATATATCTTGTTAATTTAATTGAGCAGCTGTTAATTAGATACTCTTGTGAGAAGGAAATGCAGACTTGGAGCCCAAGACAGGCACAGTAGGATGGGGAGGTGGGGTCGACGGGGGGACGGATCGGGGCCGACAGGACTAAGGTGGCGGGGTAGGGTAAATGCGCAAGGAGGGGG
>JAVDBV010048225.1:0-17059 GCA_032619315.1 Piper longum | reverse complement strand
CCTAACCGGGGCCTGTAACATGCCGGTTTGGTTCACGAGGGTGAACCGGATTTGGGGTGTTACATTTACAACAGGTGCAAATATATCATGAAAATCAATTCATTCTCTTTGACCAAAACCTTTCATCACAAGTTTTGCCTTATACTTTTGTACATCACCGATTTCAGACTTAATCCGATAGATCCACCTATTTTGTAGAGCCCTTCTTTTTTGTGGCAACTTCACTAATTCCCATGTTTAATTCTTCTCCAATAATGACATCTCGTCTTTCATAGGCAACTCCCACTTAAGATGAGCTTTGTTCCCATTATTTCATCATAGGACTCTGGTTCTCCTATATCAGTATACAAAATATGTTGTACAATTAAATTTAATTTTTGAGTAGGCTTCCTGACCCTTGTGCTCCTTTTGGGTTCAAGAGAAACAACTCTCTTTTGTGGTGGCTATGAGTCATCAATTTCAACCTCTGCATCATTTGCTTGATTAGCCTATGATTCACCTTCTTTTTCGGTCTCTTTAGAAGATAATTGTTCTTCATCACTTGGAATAAATCCTTGACTTTCAAGCACCATATATTCTTTTTCTTTCGACTTCTTATTCTTTTGTTCCTTCATGTCTTTGTACATGCGTTCTTCATTGAATACAACATCCCAACTTCGAAACACCTTGTAGTTCTCAAAATCCCATATTTGGTAACCATACTCATCACCACCATATCCAAGAAATACACACTTGAAGGACTTTGAATTAAGCTTCTTTCTTAATTCTCTATCAGTATGTGCATATGCAATATAACCAAAAAACTTTAAAAAAAGAGTAGTCAACTTTTTTACCAGACCATACCTCTTCCGATATTTTTCCATCTAAGATGCTTGATAGACTTCAGTTGATTAGATAGACAGTTGTATCCATAGTGGCACCCCAAAGATGCAAAAGGAGTTTAGCATGAACCCTCATGCTTCTTGCTCGCTCTAGGATGGTCATGTTCATTCTTTTCGCCACCCTATTCTGTTGTGGTGTCGTTGGCACTGTCTTGATTCTTCTAATCCCCCGCTTTTCACAATAGGAGTCAAACTCCTTAATGCAATATTTACCGCCATTATCCGACAAAAGACATTTCAATCTCAAACCTGTTTCATTCTCAACTCGGGCTTTCCAATTCTTGAAAATGCTAAAGACATTTGATTTCCTTTTAATAGTGTAGATCTATGTCTTTCTACTAAAATCATCAATGAATGTAGCAAAATAGAAATTACCTCCAAAAGATTTACCATGGGCTGGCCCCCAAACATCCGTATGAACCAACTCCAACCTTTTGGATTTCATCTCTCGCCCACCCTTTGTAAAGCTGACCCGTTTCTGTTTACCTAAAATGTAGTCTTTACAAAAATCAAAGTTGGAATCAATTATACCTGTCAAAACTTTCTTGGAATGTAAGATCCTCATCCCACTCTTGCTCAAGTAACCAAGACTCCTATGTCATAATGTTGTTATGTCATTATTTTTAGTGGCCAAAGAAACAAACTGATCTACCTTAGTAGACAATGGGTAATGTGTGTCCATCGCCTTACCCTT
Organism: Piper longum; assembly: GCA_032619315.1. Lineage (NCBI taxonomy): Eukaryota > Viridiplantae > Streptophyta > Magnoliopsida > Piperales > Piperaceae > Piper > Piper longum. Next base: position 15,484 of record JAVDBV010048225.1, on the reverse strand, counting down.
GATCACTACCAATGCTCCCTTGCTGATCTTCCACTGATTATTTTCAAATGTGATCCTATAGCCCTCTTAGTCTAGCTTGTTAACAGATATAAGATTCTTCTTTAATTAAGGTATATACCTGACTTCCTTGAGAATAAGTTTACCTTCATCATGCATCTTTAAATAAATTACTCTTTTACCTTCAATTATGCACTTCTTACCATTGTCAATAGTTAAATATCCAAACTCACTCTTGACAAAATTATAAAACCATTATTTGTGAGATATACAATAAAATGAAGTACCTGAATCAATATATCATGTATATATGTTGAAATCATCATGAATAGATAAATAAAATTTCTCTTCATGACCATCAACAACATTAGCTACATTCTTGACTCACTCGGGACAATCTTTCTTACTATATCCTTTCTTGTCACAAATTTAACAAGTAGGCTTACCTTTGAATTTTCCTTTGGATGTAGAGTGTCCTCGGCTCTTAGGACCTCTACTTTGACTTCTACCTCTTTCTTTGTCCTTGCTTTTGTCCACCGACAAAGTTGTACCTGAAATGAATGGTGTGCTATTTACCATACTTCTCTTCATCATCTCCTGATTGAAAAATTGCATCTAACTCTTCATCAAACTTTAATTGTTCTTTTGATGCATTACTTATAGATGTAATTACTGTATCTCAACTCTCCAGCAAAGAACATATGAACATTAAAAATTTAATATCTTTACTAAAGGTCAACTCTACAAAGAGACAAACTTCTTCAACAAAAATAACTTGTTAGAGGTTAATGACTTCTCATAAATACCAGCTAATGTCTCTATCAACCCTTTGACGGTTGTTTTTTTAGAAACATTAAATGTCACCGACTATATTAAATACAATCGAACGATAGTTAAGGCTTCCCTATCCAACAAGGCCCACTCCTCGGCTGACATCGCTTCTGACTTGGTACCTACAAGCAGTTGATATAGTCACTTCTCGTATAAATAATCCTCAATCTATATCATCCACTACTGATGATTTGTTTCATTAAATTTTTCAATCTTCCCAATCTTGGAGGTGTTCGCCATGACTCCCACTCAAATCAATATCTGATTGAACGAGACTCAAACTTCACACGAACGATGCTAATTGTTGAGAAAAAAAAATCCGAGTGTGACAATGAGCCACATATATTAACATCAACAAGAACCCAACTTACCGTCCTTGTCAGCTCAACTTCATCTTTCCGAATTGAAGCAGGTAGAAATTTGTAATTGGGCATTTTCTTAGATGCTCCAAAGTTGAATAAGTTGCAAGTAAAAGACTGCACGCTACTCTTTGCCGTGAGGACCTGCCTACATCCACTTTCATGTCTCCAGGAGTTGGAGTTGGCTTCACTGTCTTGCCTCGCTTCCTTGGAAGATCTTCTAGTAACAAGTCCGGGCGTAGAAGATGGTGCCGTCTCAGACGGAGGGTCATGCTTGTCACACTTGACTGCATTTAAAGTCTTGAGAATTGAAAAGTGTGAACAACTCAGGTGCTTGGCAAACCATGGCCGCTGCCTCCCTATCTTAGAGACCTCATTTTCCTCAATTGTCAAAAACTGGATACTTGACAAAGGGATAATATTTACTAGTACCTGCATCAAGAAACTTACACTAAGGGGCTGTCCAAAGCTGAAGCTCATTCCCTATGATTCTCATGACTTAACAACTCTGGAGTATGCGAACACAGATTTCTCTTCAAAACTACAAGCCGACTCGCTCTCCGCTGTGGCCCGGCTACGCAGCATCACAAACATACGAGTGTTGGCCCCATCAGCAGCTTCTTGAAGACCATGATCACGAATATGATTTTCCACCGTCTGTGACAAAACTCCACATACGTAACTGCTCATATCTGACCACCTTGCCGAAGGCGTTACACAAGCTCACTTCTCTTGGACGGCTTTTCATCTCTTGCTGTCCAAGACTTGTGTCCTTCCCTGACGAGGGACTACCCCGGACTCTAGCATGTTTGCGGATAGAGGAGTATCGAGCTCTCAAGCATTTGCCATAAAGGCTATCCGACCTTAAACTTTGATAGAGTTATCAATTTGGAATTGTCCTTCGATTAAAGTTGGGCATATTAAGAACAGCTACCTCGCAACCTTCGAAGACTACATGTTAGCGGGTGTCCTCAATTAGAGTTGCAGTTACGAAACGGTTAACAGGTTAGGTTGGATTCATCGTATGGAAGTAATTTTAATTCGCTCGTGATAACTTAAATTTTTTAAAAAATGATGATTTCGAGTTTTATACTAGTTGATATTAATTTTTTCTCTCTTTAATAATAGGAAAGGATAATTAAAATCATCCATGCTTTAAAAGATCATACACGCCTTGTCAGCTTTTCCTGGTTTTAATTCTATACCCACTATTCGTGTATTCTTGGATGGTGAGATGATATTTGTTCTATATTACTAGTGCGTTAGCTTTCGATTTGATCTTCCACTAAGAAAAAGTTTATTTGAAAATTCGATCATCCAGGACCATTAAAACTAGAGGAATTTATAAATAAATGGATAATTAATAGTGATACATTCACGATTTAAACAAAACTCGGACCAAAAGTGCTAAATAATTATTTTGTTAACCTATTTTCACTCACCAAGATTTGGGTGTGACAAGATATTTATTCGGTGGAAAGAAAAATTCATTTCATGATAATTTGCGTTAGATTGGTAATTATAGATTATACTGTTGATCCACTAAATCCTGGTACGCAAGTCCAATGTTGAGAGTATTGCTTTGAAGATCCCCAGATGCATTTCGTGGATCTGAACTGCTAGGAAACAAAAATAGAATAAAAGTAATGAATGGCTATACGATCTCAAACATTGAGAAGTAGAGGATGATCAACTACAAACCATAAAATGGACTCGGATGGCAATCTAATCAAGACAATTAAGCAGCAACTCGCAAACACAATAGCAGGACATATATTAACTACAGTCGATTTCAATCAATCTCGTTTCAGATATATATAATCAAATACACTACCAAATACTTGACTAATTAGATAGTTTGCAGCTAAAACAAATCAAGAAACACTTTGATTCACAACTCGGGAACAAACCATGCAATCCAAAGAAGGTATATTTTTGTTCAGTCATCAGATTCCTGGGAGTAGATGCTAAGCGCAAGTGGCGAGGGGGTGGTCCTTGAGGAAGCACAAGTTGTTGGCGAAGCGGACGGTGGAGACGATGCCATTGTCGTAGGAGGGATAGACGCGAGCCCTCTCCCGCCCCTCCTCGATAGTGGCACACTCCGGTTCCGGGCTACTTATCAACACCACCTCGCAGAGCTGGTCGGCATGATCGCCGGCAACCCTGATCTTGTAGCACCCCGTCTTGTCGGTCACTCCCTCCTTGGTGTACACCGGCTTCAGGCTTGTCCTGCTCTTGCACTCCAACCTCACCACGGCACCTGCAACAAAAACCCACACCAATTAATGAGGCAACTCTATGGACCATCTTGGCCTTGCCTAAGGAAGAAAAAAAGAAAAAAAGGTCGATCTCAGCTCTTTGAGAAAAGCAGTATGAAATTTTTTTTGGTGCGTCAAGGAGAATATGTGAAGCCTGTTTGAGCCATGGAAGGTGACCGCATTGCACGGATCGGATGCAAAACATGGTATAGCATTATTATATAGGAAGTGGCGGGATCAGAGGGGCTTACCGTGGATGGGTGTGGAGGCGGGGGTCTCGAAGCCGACACGGCAAGTGTCGCAGACGACATTGCCCTGGATGGTGAACTGAGGGGGGCGGTCTGGTCGGGCCGCAGCTAGAGCCGAGAGGGCGAGGAGGGTGATGAAGGCGACAAGCTTTGCCATGACACAACACTAGCAGCGAGGTGATCAGAAGAAGAGCGAGGGACGGTTGGAGTGAATGATCGGATGAGATGGTGGATGGAAAAGAAGAGTGCAATCAGTCAGTTTAATAAAGGAGCGCAGTGTTTGCGTGTGTGAAAGAAAGAGAAGGAGAGAGGAAGTGATGAGATGACTCTCGAGGTGATGACCAGACCTAAGAAGACGCGGCTTTCCAGTTTTTGCTGTTCCTAACAGCAAGCGTTTGATGACTGCAGATGGGGGCAAGCTGTCATCTCTTTCTCCTACTTATTCTCGCCGCGACTGACTGACACGGTGAGTTAGTAAATCTTTTGGTTGGAAGAAAAATTTTCTCCGAACAACTTGTTTGAGGCCACTTTATTATCCTTTTAGTATTGTTCGATGTCTAATGTTCAATACGGCATAAGTGGGGATGGAGAGCAGCGGCTGATAATTTAAGGTCGGCTAGCCACGGTCGCAATCGGACGAGGCATGTGGTGGCCCTTTGTCATGGTCGAGATCTATGCTAAGGAGTTACAGCAGTGGTTGCACTGGCCACTTTGAGCTGCTCGTCGACGGGGGCGGCCAGATGTGCCCGGTTATGATTGACCTTCGCTACATGACTCGCATGTAAAGTGATTGTCGTGCAGAAAGTCATGAACTACTTTTTAAAAAAAAATTAATTTATTATTATATATCTTGATTAAGAAGATATTATTGTGAAAAATTAGTGTTCTTTTTTGGAAAACCACCATATGCATTCACATTAAAAAAAACCCACCATATGCATTCACAATTAAAAATATGATATGTATATATAAAATATTAAATACTTAATAAATCTCAATCTAGTCAATTAACACGATTATAATTAAGCCACATGGAACTTAAAGATTATAATTTTTGTTTAAATATAAGAATATTTAATAAATATCAAACACGTCAAATGACTAGATGATTCATTCAATTATATAAGATAAAAGGGCTTTTACCAAAAAAAGAAAAGAATTTTTTGATATTATTTAGTAGCAGGAGAATTAATTTAAATTATTAGATAAGAAAAAATTTAATTAAAATATCAAAACTACCCATAAAATAAAAAAAACAACTATCATGGGGTAGCATGCCACAAAAAAATAAATATCATGGGGGATATGGGCCCACTTGGGGATGATCCGGCTGGTATTGATAACGGGGCGATCAACTAGCCGAGTGCTCATCATCAAGGTCAGCCCAACCATTAAGAAAAAAAAAAGTGGTCGCTTGTTAATGATGGGCTTAAGGGTGGCTGGATTGGTTTACCCCTAAGTTGGCAGTAGACACCTGCTCCGAGGTAGAGTGGGCTACCTCATAATCGAGAGTGATATAACTATCCATCGTCATAGGTGTTTTATAAGTCGAAGTGTTTAGGTTCGAATGATTATTGAGAGTGACTATATGTCCCAATAATAATGACATCCGATGAACTTAGAATTTTTATTTTATGTTAGCTTTAAAAATAATTTTGGTATTTTAATTAATAAAATTTTATTTTATTAACTTTAAAAATAATTTTGGTATTTTAGTTAAAATTTTTATTTACTGATAAATTATTTTGATGATCCAATTATTATATAATATCAAAAAATAAAAAAACTCTTTAATTATCGTGGCAGTAACGAATATAACCGAAAAAGAATTATAAAAAAATAGAATCATTAAATATTTTACAAAATTGCGTCGTGTCGGTGCTGGCAGTCGAAACTCAACCTTTCCTTGTCCTCCTACCTCTCTACGCTGCGGCCGCACCATGGCGCCGCTTCGGTCGATTGCCACCGCCGTCCTAAGACCACTACCATTGCCTGCAATCACTCTCTTACGTCTCCTCCCTCTTTCTCTCCGCCGGCAACCTAACCCGTCCCTCTCCTACCCCTTCCGTCCCGTCTCCCTCATGCTGCTGTCGGCGCGCCGCCACAGCCGTTAGGGATCCATATGAATAAAGGTTCCCCCTCTCTGCTTGCTCTATCCTTTTCTCCCTCCTCCTCAGATCCCTGTCTCTCGTACTCCATCTCTTTTTTCGTTTTATTTTCTTAAAAAAAAGAAGAAAACCTGCTGTTATTTGCGTTCTTATGCCGTCAATTATTTGATTTGTGGTTGTAAGTTGGCTGGTGTGATTTTCACCGAGGTTACTGGTGGTGGCCTTCAGATCCCATTCTTCTTCTTCATCTTCTTCTTGGTGCGCCCTCCCTCCTTATATCCCTCCCTTCTCTTCTTCATTGTTCTCCATACTCTTCTGATTCTCTTTTTTTTTCTTGAAATATGTTTGTTGTAAGCTTGTATCATTTTTTTCGATTACTACGTTCTTAATCAGGTTTTCGTCTTGTTTTTGTCATTGTTGCTGACGAGTTTATTATGTACATATTTTTTTGGTTCTAAGTGAATTGGTGTGTCATAACTTAATAAGTGAATTGGTAGTCTGAGGATGCCCTCAAAGTTTAGCCTTACATGGTGGCTAGCATTAGAATCCACTTTAAAAGTGCAGCAGGCGTGTAGACCATAAGACTTGTCAAGCAAAGTAGATGAACATTGCATAAATAGTTGATCACGGAACTAATCCAAATACGAATGTCAAATACAAGCCATACAAACAAATAATGGCATAAAGCCTGAACCCAATAGAGATAAATAATATATGAAAAATAGGGTTAAAATAAGGACAAGCCACCATCAATCAACCAAAGCACGATATAAGTAAATGCTTTAAAAGTGATTTGCGTAGACGACAACAAACCTCCTATTTATACTAGCCTATTTTTTATTTTTACTTACATTAGGAGTGTCTAATTAATTACATAGTTCCTACTTATTTTAGAAATTGTTTTTTATTATTGTTTGGAGTCTCATGTATTTGCTTTCCCATTAGAAGTCTAAAATCATTTTGTTCTAACGTTTATATACTAGAACCAAGAAGATACTTTCATCAATGAAAATAGCAGCAAATACGGTGTTAGAGAAATAAATAAACAAGATGGTGAAACCGAGAGTTACAAACTCACCCAAACAATACAGCCCAGGCAGAGAAGGAAAACATAAGTTGGTCGTGTTAGTGGTCCCCTCCTCACCCACCCACTTTGCCACCAAATACAAGCTAGACCTGTCAAAGTCCAACAATCACACAGAAAAAACGATCACCTCTCCAAGCCCTCAAGCATGTCAAGAAGAGAGATTGATATGAGAATGATTGGCGTGAATTGGATCAGAGGTGTTGTTAGTGGTCGTCGGAGTGGGAGGTATTGCTATTGCGGTCTTATTGCAAAGTGGGGAGGTGCTGCGGCAAGAAACCCCTTTTTTTTCGTCTCTTGGCAAAGGGGCATGAACAATGATAATGTTCCAATTTACCGTGTCGAGTGCGTTATTCGTTTATTTCAAGTGAGGGGTGTGGTTTAAAAGGGTTTAGTCAAGTCAAGTTTGAGTTGAATATGAGAAAATTTGAATATTATCACATGAGTGCGAGCACATATCCGTTTGACTCGGCTTTATTTAAAACTCGATAATTTACATTAGATATAATAGTTTATATAATTTTACATAGTTATTTGCGTAAGATATATAAAAATTAAATATAATTGTATTATAATGATAGTTTTACATGATAATATAATAATTTCGTTCCTAAATAAATTATTTGACATAGAATTAAATTGAAATTATACTATTTAAATTTTTATAATTAATTCATTTTATCTCAAGTTATATAAAGTTGTACTCGAGTTTTCGTGTGTTCGACTTGAACTCTTGGAGTTTAGTCGAGTATTAATATAGTCGAACATGAGTCCGTGCCCCTTGCTGAAAGACGCAAAACAAAAGGGGTGTCTCACCACACCACCTCCTCGCCTAGCAACAAGATGACAACGGCAAGTCCTCCCCCTCATACGCCAACTCACAATCTAACTCATTTTCTCATATCAATCTCTCTTCTCGACATACTTGAGCTCAAAAAAGGTGATCTCTTTTTCCGTGCAATTGTTTGACTCCTCTTGTCCTCGGTGGTGATCCAAGTGAGTGGGTAGAAGGACGAATGTAGAAGGAAGGGGGTGGTGGCAACTGACTTTTGCTTCCCTTCCCTTCTCTACTTGAGTTGGATCATTTTCGGTGAGTTTGTCGCGTTTGGTCTTGCCATCTTGTCTGCATATGTTTCAAAAAGTGTTCTGTGGTTCAACTCCTTATTTGTTGGGGTGTAAACGAGCCAAGTCGAGCCGAGCTTGTCTAAAATTTATGGTGTTTAGGCTTAGTTCGAGCCGAGCTCGAGCTTAACGAATGTTTATGTACTCGACTCATATAAGATCGAATTTTTTTTTAACACTATATAAGTTCAATGTGACTTCAATAGTATTTATGAGCCGAGCCGAGCACTCCTTTGCTCAAGCTCTGTTCGTTTATCAATGAGTTTATCCATTTCGAGCCGAGTATTTTTTCGAGCACAAAATTAACAAGCGCGAGCCGAGCCGAATGCAAAATACTCACAAGCAGGCTTGGCTCGTTTACACCCCTACTTATTTATTTTGTTTATAGATGAAAACATCTATTAGTTCGTATTTACTTTGTTCATAGATGAAAACATCTTCTCATTTCTTATTTGCTTTGTTCATAGATGAAAGCATCTTCTTAGTTCTAGTAGAACATAACAACTAAATGAGACTTAGACTTCTAATAGGAATAGAAAGAAATAAATAAGACTCCCCAAACAATAATACGAAACAATATTTCTCATATAACTAGGAACTCAGAAATTAATTAGACATTCATAATGTAGGTAGAAATTATGAAATAGGCTAATATAAATCGGATGTCTGTCATCATCTATGCATATCACTTTTATTGAAGCATTTATTTATATTGTGCTCTGGTTGATGGTGTCTTGTCCTTATTTTAATTCCTTTTTTTGTATTTAGTTTCTCTCTGGTTTGGGTTCAGGCTTTCTGCCATCATTTGTTTGTACAACTTATAATTGACATAAGCCTTTTGTAACTTTGCTACAATTATCTGTTGTTCGTGTTTGGATTAGTTCAATGAACTGTTTATGCAATGTTCATTGGCTTTGCTTGACAAGTGTGTGGTCTACGCCTGCTGCAATTGCTTTTTGAATGGTTTCATGCAATTTATGCCATTAGCATATTTGCTCTGGTCCTAGTATCAGCCAAACAAGCATATTTAGTATCTTATTTAACTACTGTTATTGAGAGGAAGCCCTTCTTTCATGGACCTAATGTCATAGAGCCGGTTCCAAGCTTTGATAGAAGGAAGATAAATATTGAGAAGGATTTCAATCTGAAAACTTTACTCTTGCATGACTTGTATTTAAGGAATGAACAAAATTGTAAACTAAATTTTTATCAACGTTTTTTTTTGTGTGAGATGAGAAATAGTGTGATCACATGAAGTTCAATTGAATCACAAAAATGCTGGAATCTTACATTTTCCACTTTTTTAGCATCAAATTGAGTGCTTCTTTATTCAAAATATATAGAAGTTGTCATAACTAACTCATTACTATGCAGGATGGCTTTTCCTTCAGAAGCATTCACCGAAGATCATTCTGCTGGAGATCCTTTCTTTGTCAAAGAAACCATTGAGGAAACTCTAGGTAGGCTGATTGAGAATTCTAAGATACCCATTAGCCGGTCTAGTCTTGCATCTGAAAACATTATGTCATATCTTCTCGTTTTCTCCAAAACTCTTGCAGAAAAATATTCAACCTCCCCTTCCCATCACCTCATTGCTGTGATCCGAATTCTCAGAAACCTATGTGTTGGAGTGTCTAACGGCATAACCACTTTCATCCATCTATTTGGTGTGGAATCCTTTATAAGTATTTTTCATTCTGTTAATTTTGATCCTAGAATTATCCAGGTTGGTCTCCAGTTACTGGCCAATCTGGTGCTGACTGAGTATACTTATCACTCGGAAGTGTGGAGGCAATTTTACGCATTAGGATTTATGGAAGTGTCAAAAGTCCATATTAGGGGAAGTATCTGATTTGGTTTCTAGGCTGCTGTTTGAACTTTGTAAAGACGAAGCAATGCGACTGGTGGAGTTGAGAACAAAAGATGGAGTACTAATTACTGCTAACATTATCCAGACCTCTGTAATAGGTATCAGGTATTAATGTCGAATTCTCTTATTTACATCCGTAAGCTTTTTTCTCTAATTTCACTTTTTTTTTCTTTCTTTTTTTTGTTCATTGTTTGTACTGGGATTTTTTTTTTTTTGAGAAATTTATGTTTGTTGTTCAACATGGACCTAGCCTTGCCGGAATAAGATGTAGATGATGTTCATGATGTGTTTACCAGGGTTGTGAAATTTTTTGTTCTTTACAACTATATCTTTGTCGTCTAAATTAAATTGGTTGATATAAACATTGTTGCCGAATATTATTGATAGCATATGTAGAGTTTTATTTTTAAAAGAGTGTTTTCTTTTCATTCAATATGGTTATCATATTGTTTCTCCTATTATTTATTATTGTAGAAGATTTTGCTGAAGACCATTTGTTGTGGCTTTTGTCGAAACTATGCTATGACGGCACATTTTTTTGTTCAGTATTTTCTATGTTAAGCCCAACTGATGCACATGTGTTGGTGGCAACCATGAGCTTGAAGGCACATGGTTTACAAGAGCTCAAGGTTTTTTATTGAGTTTGCTCTAAAAAATACACGAGGAGCATGTCTGTGATGATTTCGCTTTTTCCATTTATCAAATTCTAAAGAATGCTTCCTCTATTGTTCATTCTAGTTTTGGGAATGAGATATACTTCCAGACAACCTCACATATAATTGGGGTCCTTAGTGTTCCCTCATCATTTTGAGGCATATGTGCGGATTGTGATGAAGAGATGGCAAAACTAATGAATCTTCCTTCATCAACATCTAAATAAGTATGAGGGCTGTAAGGCAGTTGCATGTGTTCACTCTGTTGTTGTAAATTTTCTGGGAACTTTAGTTATGGATACATTTCCATTAGGGGAATGGACCAGACAGGTTGGACAGTTGAGGGGCCAAGGCGGAGCTGGTCTAGACAGTTAAGGGGGGATGAGTTACCTAGAGAATTTTTTATGTGTTCTTCATCATTGTTATTTATTTTGCATATGCCTTTGATTTTTTCCTGCTATGAATTTCTTCCTGTTATACACTGGTAAAACAGCTTACTATTAAAATGAAAATTAGAAATTTGTTTTTGTTATAATTATTGTGGAAAGTTGTCCTCATGTTTCTATATATGAATATATGTTTATTTTACTTTCATATGGTACAGATAAATTAGTTTGATAGTCAATTGAAGAAGTTCATTCTATCTCAAGGAGGACAAGATTGAATCTTGATTGAATATTATTGATTACTGAAATATATTGGACATGGTTTAGACGATTACTTGGAGAAGAACATCCATCTCAAAAACAGACAAAAAAACAACCCAATCTGAGAAGACTGAAAAATCAAAGCAGTCTTTTTTTTTGGTTACAGATGACATTCTTCATTTATTGAATTGCTTAGTAGCAGGTTTGATATGGCAACTGTAAATTACTTTTTTGCCTATTTTAATTAATTTATTTTTTATTATAGCACAATTGCAACGGTTGTCTTGTATTATTTGACATTGACGGATCTATGTGCAAGTTCTAAGTTACCCCACGTGGTGATTGGGAACCATTGAATGAGACCAGTTGCATAACACCAATATACAGCCGGCTTCCAAGGTACGGTTGAAAGACTGCATTGTTGAGCTAGACGTTCAATATTTTTTCCTTCATGGAAGTACAGGTGATTCGTAGCAACAATATGAAAAAATTATAATTTGTCGAAATATGTATTTATTATAATTTTTATTTATAAATCAGAGCATTCTAAATCAGTGATTAGTTTTATGAAAATAAATTAGATATAATCAACGTCTTTTTTTTACAAAATTAATTAAATTGTAATATTTAGATTAAAGTACTTCCTTATAATGTATGATATTGATAAACATCCCCTTCTGAAATATCTCAAATGACAAATCATGTGAAATACTGATGAGCCATTTTCAAAGTCGTAGATTACTTTGAACCCCAACCCACACAAGCCTCACTCTAAAGCCCAATACCATTAGATTGATAGCCCAAGTTGTCCATACCATTAGCAGTTGGGCCGATTGCATTCCTATAATCATTTATCATTTTAAAATTTTTTAGCATAACTAAACCTTTCATTCATAAAGTTTTACAATAATCAAGTTTTTACCATTTTGTTGTCGATTAAACAGTTAAAACATGGTTAAAATAGTTAAAAAATTATATATATCATAAATTTAACTTTATTAAGTCAATTAAAAATTAAGTTATCCAATAAGGGTTTTGGTTGCATTATTTTGTGTCCATTTATTATTAAAATATAAAGTGGTAATGATAATGAATAAAATATGTGTTTGGTTAAATATGAAGTGACGGAGGTTATTTCCCGAAAGCTTTAAAAAACATTAGAAAAAAAGCTCGAACCCTATTTTTTAATTTTCTAATGATTATTTATCCCAGTCTTCCTTTTTTTCCAAATATAATTTTATCAGTTCTACCACTATTTATAATTTTAATAAAATAAAATTTTTAATAATAATTTTATAGAATTTTTTTATTACAACCAAACATCCTATAAATACTTTTTCATTCTCAAAATATAAAATATCTTAACTATGTTACTCTTATAATACCTTCATTTGGCTAGTAGAGTTAACCGAATTGAATTGATAAATTTTGTGCTATAAACTCATAATTTATTTAAATAGAGAATTGACACAAAAAAGGACTTAATTACTCAAGGCATCAAAAACTACACCACAATGTATGTAAGGCACTTATGACTTGTCTTATCCAAACATGACATCATAGATGAGTCAAATTTACAAAGAAAATTAAGTTTTTAGAAAAAATAAGATAGTTTCCTCTATAAATATAATTGATGGAAAAATTAGATAACCCATATAATTATCATTCATTCACAAAATAATCTTAGAAACATTTCATAATATCATTTATCATTTACAACAACATTTCTAAGGTATAGTGCCACATTTTCAAATTATTTTTATCACATTTAACACATATTTCACGTTCATCCGGTTGTGGGCTCGTCTTGTCTTCACATTAGCCCTTCTCTTACGATTATAATAATCACAAAAGCTCTTCTAACCCATGTTCTTTCTTTACTTCATCTACTTGAACAAGCATCTTGCGTACATGGATATTTATTTACCATTAGTTTCAGAACTCTTGGCCTTGGAGTAACTTTCATATTTCACATTAGCCCTTCTCCTATAATTATAATAATCACAAGAGCTGTTCTAACTAATATTCTTTTTTTGCTCCATGTACCTCAACAAGTAACATGGTCTTGCGTACATAGATATTTATTTACCGTTAGTTCTAGGACTCTGGCCGGGACTGTGGGAGGTTTCAAATTCCTAATTAGTTTTTTTTCCTGGGTTATTCATTATAGTTCAATGTTCATGACATATTTCAACTTGATGCTTAATTCAAATATGTTTAGAGCTAGGTGATAAACAATATCGGTTACAATAGTGAAAGCTATAACCAGTCCTCAAAGCTGATGAAGAAATTATTAATCGTCTAGGTCTATACTTGGGTTAGTTCTTGATTATGCATAGACAGATAAATACACGCATGTAAGTAGAATAGTAAAAGATCCAAAGAATATTTATTTATAATAGGAGAGTGGGTGTGTTCATGGGTTAGCCCCCAAAGTAAGTCAACTCATCACTTAAGCTCCTTTCTTTAAAGAAACATCGATTAACTCTCTCAAAACTAATACAATTATATAAATATCATTAAGTGATGACTATGATAAATTTACAATTGGTCAATGAATGATGTAGAAATGTCACACCAAAAAAAATAAAATTAATTAAAAATAAATAAAAGCTTAATAATTACATAATAATTAAATAAAAACATGATATAACTAATATTTTTTTTATTTTATTTAGCTTCCAAACATAATTTACTTTTTAATCTGTATGTAAAAATAATAATAAAAAATTTTCATTTCACATTGAGTTAAAACAACCTTGATGAAAAATTAAATAAAGTAATAATTTATTTTAATAAAATATTATATATTTTATTTTAGTATATTAAATTTTAAGTGCCTTTATTTATTTATTTTAATTATTAATTAATTTTAATTGATTTAATATTAATTAATTTTATTTTTTGATGTCAAATTTACACACACCAGGTGCAAGTTTATCACGTCATTACCAATGGTATTTGTGTAATGGTGTTAATTTTTAGGAGGTTAAGTGATGCTTTTTTTAAAAGGATGGAGGTTAAGTAATGAGTTGACTTTAGTTCATGAGTTAAGTGATGAATTAGTTATTGAAAAGAGAAGTGATATTTGCTTTATTATATATTAAATAAAATTAAATAGTGCGAGACGCACATCATAAGGCTTATATGAAATTGTTAATGTCATTTATCGTACATAAGTTTATAACACATCTCTTTTTTAGCCAAGGCTTATAGCACATCTCTTTGAAGTATAATCACTCAGCAATAAGTTTGCGCCAAAATGATTGTGTGCAGGCCCTTTCACGCCAACTTTAGAGGATTTCATAAAGTAGCAGTGACGTTTACAAATACAGCAGAAGGAAAAATAGGTCGGCCAGCGTGTATTATCATAAAATTGTGTAGAAGATGGAATGAACCGGCTCAAGCGAATTCAACCATCGAAAAATGCATCTACTGATCTGATTGACGTTCGCGTTAGCCGGCATAGTGAACTTATGATAGGCTGATAACGATGCCTTAAGTGGGAGGACGGCTCTAATTGCTATTTCTATTTTCAAGTATCAAACAAGATAGCACTGCTCATAAAAGTGAGCAAATTTGCTCAAATTAACTGCTTAGTGGGCATCTAATCTTAGTCCTTAGATATAATTCCACAGCTCTATTAAATTTAAGCACTGGAAATTTCACTTTCTAAAAGTCTCTCTCTCTCTCTCTCTCTCTCTATATATATATATATATATATATATATACCAACAAGAGTCCCCCAGAGGTAGGGCAATTACAAGAGATGAGATGCAACGACAGGTGACGATGACAGAACAATCAACAATGGCTGCCCTTCTTGCCTTCATTGGACTGGGGAAAGCGAACTGCGGCTAGTTGTCAACAATCAATTAGGGCCGGCAATTAAACTGACTAAATAAATGATACAAATTATATATGAAAATGCCATGCGGCCAGTTGCGCATCTCCTCCTTAATTATATGTTACTAAGACTGGACCACATAATGGGTAAAATTAAAACAGATGCGTAAAGAGAGGACCGGCCTAGTGTTCCATAGGTTCTCGATCGCTAATTCCTCACTCTTATGTTATGCCGATTGTCGCCTTATTTCCAGAGCAGTAGTTGCGAGCTGGATACAACGATTGAGTTAATCAATCATCGTCTGAGAGAGATCTGTAGAGAGGAGTCGACGCTGGCTGGGTTGGCTCTTAAGTCGTTCCAAAACGCACTAATTTCGCTGTCCAATTTATAGCGAATACGTCATTCCTTGCTGACTGCTGCGCTTTAGCCGTTTGTGCGCTAAATAAAACTTGATAAATTA